>LPNX010706320.1:7431-23804 GCA_001517045.1 Pseudotsuga menziesii | reverse complement strand
GGCAAATGATATATACCATGGGATTAAGGAATTAGTCGTCAATCCCATTTTTCCACCAACTAAACTTCATACAAACTTTAAATAGAAGTTATGAACTATGTATATTAAGGCGGGCCCATGGATGTAATGGTAATATGTTGTGATTGCATGCGAGAGGTCCAATGTTTGATATGGCTTACTTACACATTTTTTGGATAAAGGAAACCACCACCAAGCCAATAAGGACCGCCACATGGTAGCACCCGATTGGTCCACTGGTGCAACAATGGTATAGTCATATGCCACATGTTGCTTCCAAATAGGTACACCTGTATGTCTAGTCGTTGCCAACTCATATGTATGATCTGTCAAATCATCACACTGCCTATCACATGGCACCTTGTGGTGTTGCCTCATTAGCGTTGTACAGACCATGTCTCACACTATGAGAGTTCCATGTAGCACCCCTTTTCCCCATGTTTTTTCATGTTTAAACAAAACTTTATGAAATTCCCCATTTTGAAAATTCCCAACAAAGGCATAATTTTGGGAAAATTTGCCTTGACTAGTCTTGACTCTAGGGGATTCGAATGGAGCAAGAGGGTCTCAAAATTGGCAGGGACTGATATGGTGAGTATTAGGAACACTAAATGGACTCTCTTATAAATTTATTACATGTTATACACATCTGCAACTAGATTTGGGAACATTGGGAAAAACGGTAAAATTACTAGTAATTTATGATGCAATTCCCCCTAGGGGGTGAGCAGAAATGGCTCTCCAAATCCTATGAAAACTGCCCAACTTGTCAAACAAAGTATGGGGACTTTTATTAGAATTCATTTACTACCATTTGGTATGGATAAGAGTTCTACAACAAAGGTGTAAAGCTTCATATTCAAATGCATAAATTCAATGATATTTACTTGAGGGAAATGACATATAAAAGCTCAACTTTGACTCACAAATTGTGTATGTAATGGTTTAGAATAGATAAATATGAATATATAACATTAAAAACATTGTAATATCTCACTGATATCATATAACATTAGATCCAAGTCGTAACATACATCAGATATACAACTCCATTGAAATGGGATATCAACACATGGAAACTAGTCACAACAAAGCTTGTAATTGTGGACATTTTCATATGTATTGCTGTTGATTTTGAATTATAGAGAGGATAGGAGAAATATTACAGATGCATAAATCATTCACCCATTCTTGGTAATCATATAAGCTCAATGGGGCACAACCACCATTCACACAAGTGCACCATCATAGAAAAATATGAAAATATGTAAGTGGAGATTGAGAGAATGGGAGGAGAGATGTGCCACGAACAGTAGAAGCCTTCTATATGCAGTAAAAAAAATCCATTTAGCTCCAACATAGAGTTTATGGTGGCCTCTCCCACATCCAACTTGGATGAGAATCTCACTGTCTCGAAATTGGCTCACTAGCAGGGTAAGTGAGCACTCACCGTGCAAACGACAAGCTAGTGCTTTCCAAAATGCCAAAGGCAAATTATCAAATGATAAAAATACATTATAATTCCTAATGACATATTTTATAACCCACCTAAGGTCCTCCAAGGTCGAATTCACTCCCATGGGCTTCCTCCAAGTCATCCTTGATGTTTAGTAACCTCCATGACACTTGTCCTTCTCCTCAACCCTTCATCTTCCTCCAAATCTAAATTGTTGCCACCAAGCCCCAAGTGCACCCTCTTGGAGGATATTTTTATCCCTGACATTTCATATTGTTATATTTCTACAATCAGGTTTGACTTGTCATAGAATCTTCCATCATTGTTGTCATAAAACGCAAGGAATCTCTCTCCAAGTGGCACCTAATTTCTTCCTAGACTCTTCCTCTTATATGGGGAGTTACTCCTCTTCACCCATTCAAATACTTCGGATCATGATATTTTAATTGAAACCTATTCAGCTTCCAAGAACTTTACACTACTCATAATTTCGAATTTGGGGTTAAGTAATGACATGTGTAAGTAAGAATCTAGCCACCTAAGGTCTCCATGAACCTCCAAATGTTCTTATGAAGCAATGCCACTTTATTTTCTCCATATTATTATTTGTATGACCCAAATCAATGTGTAAATGACAAACTAAGGTTCTCTTGAGTCCCGTATCTCCCTTATTTCAAGATTTAATGCCTCCTCCCGACCTAGGGAACTAGTGGGTGGGTGAAACATTGTCAACTAGTAGTCTCACTGGGATGAGGACATGCCAATCTTCCCCACCCAATATTTATTGTCCTCAAGCAATGCCAAGTTTGGATGCTGAAATATTTGTTCATCTTCCCAAGTGGCTTCCTCACTAGGCAAATCCTTTCATTGTACCAAGTATTCTTTTATTGTTCTACTTCTTAACCTTCTCTCCCTTGTTCTCAAGATTTTGTCTAAAATGAGAACAAGTTGTCCTTCATCATCCAAAGGAGGTAAAGTATCTAAAAACTGAAATATGCTTCCCTATAACCTTCTTTAGACATGAAACATGAAATACATTATGAATTTTACTTCCCATGGGAAGCTCCAATTCATAGTCCACTTCTCCAACCTTTCAAATCATTTTGTAGGGACCATAAAACCTTGGTTTGAGATTTTCTAAACCTTTACCCTTTATGGTGGTTTGTTTGTAGGTATTCAACCTAAAATACACCAGTCATTCACTTGAAAGTGCCTCTCCAGTCTATGTTGGTCTGCATATTGTTTTTGCTGATTTTGAGCAACCTGCAAGTTATCTTTCAAAGCCTTCAAAATTTATTGACTTTGTTCAATCAAATCCTTAGCCTTTAGAGCTCTACTATCACAAAAAATATGGTCAACAAATGTGGATGCATTATAACCATAAATTTATTTGAAAGGAGACATGCCAATGGGCATATGAAAAGTAGTATTGTAACAAAACTAACCCAAATGCAACCATTTTATCTATGATTTTTGCTGCCCACTAACATAGTTCCTCAAGTATCCTTCCAACCATTGATTCAGCCTCTGTTTGGCCATCAGTTTGTGGATTATAGCTTGTGGTAGGTGTCAAATTTGTCCCCACCATTTTGAAGAGTTCTTACCAAAATGCATTTAAAAACCTGCTATCTTTGTCACTAAGAATGCTCTTAGGAAGCCCATGCAATCTGAAAACTTCTTTAAAAAATAGTTTATCCACTTGTGCAACAACGAAAGTGGTAGTAACAACAAATAAATGAGCAAAATTAGTGATTCTATCCACCACCACAAATATGCAATCCTTACCAAATACCTTGGGCAAACCAACGATGAAGTCCATGGAAATGCTCTCCCATTTTTGTTCTGGAATAGGAAAGGTGCGTAAGAGGCCAGCTGGATGAGTGTGCTCCACTTTATTTTGCTGAAATGTAGGGAATTCATTAACATACTTCAGAACATCGGCCTTCAACCCTTTCCATGAGAATATTTCCCTAAACATTTGGTATGTTTTGAAGAAACCAAGGTGACCTGCTAGAGGAGAATCATGATCTTTCTTTAAAATTTTCTCCTTAAAACTTGAACTAGTGAACAAATAGATTCTATATTTGTGGTAGATGATTCCTTCCAACACCTTATACTTATCATCATGGTTAGTCCCATCAAAAAGTTCATAATAAAACTTATCCTTGGCATACTTGTAGTGGGGATTTCTCCTAGGGTATGTGCAAAAGCAACAACCTTAGCTCGTCCAAAGCATAAGGAAGAGTTCAATGATAATAAAAAAAGAAATGAGATAACAAAAACAATATTTTTTGGGTTTTTTGATATATATATACTACTAGTACTAACTAATGCAATAAATAAAAATAAACACAGCTTTATTTTGAAGTTGGACCACCATAGCCATCCTAAAAAATGGCCCCACACCTCCACGGTTTTGGTCTCCAATCTCTTCCAGATCTAGTTGTTGGATGGGGGAATGGATCCAAATGGGTATGGACCAAACTCAACATACATCATGGGAATGGCGTGGAAAAATATGGGAATAATGGAGGAAAGTGTGTAATATGACTGAGAGCCAATGAAAAAAGTGTTTTGGGGAAGTCCTTCATAATGTATTTATAGTATGGTCCTAGGGTTTTTTGACCCATGGTATTTTATTGCCCATGGTATTTATTTACGGTTTTTTGACCCATTCTCTTTTTAGGGTTTTTGACCCTTTTTGGGAGAGAGTGGGGATAAATCATAATAAATGCTCATCATCCCTTCATTTATGGGGAGGAATAATGATGTTTTGGACCATTTTTGTGGAAATACAATTGTGGAGGGAAAAATGGAGGAAATAATGGTGGGAATATGATGTATGATTACGGTTTAGACCATAGAGAGCTAGGTGAGCAATTTTTTGTGTTAACAGATTGCCCCCTAATGTGTGAGGGTAGGAGCTCATCGTATGGCCGATAAACATCATAGGATCATGGGAAAATGGGGTGCAGAGACTGGAGAGGACCGCGGAGAAGGGGAGTCTCATTGTTTGAACTACGGTGGCTTTTGGTTTTTGTATTGATTCTAAAAACGGATAAGATACATATAATGTGTGACATGTATATCGATGAGGCAGGCATACCCATGCTTGTAACAATGTCAAAAGAATAAATAATGTGGATCAAGGCTCAAAATAATGGGAGTCAATCAATACATATACAATTGGTGATACATAATGGATGCCTCAATAAGAGGTTGAATACAATGATGATCTGAAGAAATGGAATTCTCATGGAATGCAATATCAGCACAACTAATGCTCTGTTGGATTTAGAGGTGTCCATAACTAGATGGAATCCACGACTGAGAGTTAGGATCTCTATGGTACAATATGCAGCATCAAGTACTGGATATACACATAAGCATAATACTGGGGCTTCTAAACAATGTCGCAAACTTAGCCCATAAATCACAAGGGACATGAAACTATATGTGTCCCATGGTAGACTCACCAATGTGCTAGAGTCGGGTGACAACCGAGGTTTTCAACCAAATAATGAACGGATCAATACCCTTTATGAATATCAACGATGCGATGATGTAGTTGAAGTTGAGCACGTGAGACATAACCAATCCGAAAGGCACTAATGACACCTTTCAAGTGGTCCAAGGAACTCATCAATGAGGTGGATGAAACAAGGATACAGGGACCTCTGGGTCTATCCTCTGGAATAAATGTGTTGACGTCGATAAAGGGAGACCTGCAACTAATCAAGGCAATGATGTTTCCTTGACTAGAAGCACAAGGGGGATAACCAAATATGTGGAACAATAAAGGGATTGGCACACTAAATGGGGGAGTGGGGAAAGAGAAGTACGAGGGACTCAAACTTCCTTTGTTTAGAGTATGAAGACAGGGCTGAACTGGCAGCAAATGAAACTGACTCATGGGAGAGGGATCATAACTGTAATATCGGGAAGATAAGCACAATGGAAAATACTAAGGGAGGTAACTGGAATAGGAATATCGAGGGGATCCAAGGAAGAATCATCGCAGGGTAGTCTGAACAAAGGTGAGCCAATAGGGGGAAGCTTCCATAAGGTAATATCATATGTGGTGGCACGTAGATACACTATTTGGACCTTCATTGTTTAAGGAGCTCGAAGAAGGGATATAACAATGCTCAATATGATACGATCTTGTGGATTTTTAACGAGCCCAAGAAGGTAAATGCTCGATGGTGTTTTCATTTTTAGAGAGTCTGAAAACAGGAAGAAGAATCCATTGTGGTCTATTTTTCATAAATAGTCTCCTGATCCCGAAAAAGGAAAAAAGCATACAAAGGAGAGCTCTCCCAACCTTCGGGGAAGAAAGACTTCTTTATCGTAGGTAATCCAACTAGGATATAAAAGGTTAAACCTATACTGACTAGACGATAATTCAAATAATTTTACGAGCATGAACGAAACCAGGTTTGCTCAATGATATTTTCTTGATGAGGGCTCAAAAAGAGCTTAAAGACAACCCATAATGATATTTTTCGTAAATTACGGTCCCAATGTCCGAGAAAGCATAAAATGATATAAAGGGAAATGGTCCTAGATGGAAGGTGCTAGGGTGATCCTTTTCTTTTAATAGTCTATGTAGTCCGAAAAAGGATATAAAGGAGGCCACATAGATTCCCTTTAAAATACTTTAACGAGCGTGAAAGGAAGAAAGTGTGCTTGACGATCTTTTCATTCTTTTAGGATTCAGAAAAGAGCTTAACAGAAACTCCGTAAAGGTTAGTCAAGCAAGGAGCAAGTGTTCGATGTATGGAAAGAGGTTATGTTGTGAACATGGCTGATAGGAATAACTAAGGAAAACTGATGGGGCCTCTTTGCGGGATGATGGATGGCGGTAAATTAATGCCAACTATGCAGTATGGATGGAGCAGAGGGCTCATGAAAATGCAAGTATGTGCATGGGGTGATTCACCTTATGGCACACAAATCGAGGGGACTCCAAGAAATGGCCTGAAGAAAGTAAGGAGGGAGTTAGTCTAGTACATGTCACTCTTCACCCGAGAGCTTTTTGCACACTGGAAAAAACTTCCTATCATCATAGAGGGCCATCAATACATGGGCATGAACTACCATGGATATCTGGAGATACCTCGACCTCTAGGACAAGCTTGGGGACCTAATGATATTCTAGAATAGTGGTTGTTGGCTATGGTGGGCAGACCCGGGTTTACTATAATCAACCAACAACACCCCTAGCTCACTGGCCCTTTCGGCGACAAACCGCAAAGCGGCCTGAAGTCTCACCCGAAGTGACTCTAATGGGTTGGCCAAGGACTCAAGTGTCTTGGACCAGGTTCTGTGGCGATCCTACTTGCGACTCGCAGCTCTTCTAGCTGCAGGGTCTCTTTCTCTGGGCGTCGTACGACCTTCTGCTCACGTCGCGCGATCTCCTCGTCTCGCAGATCCTCTAGCCGCGAGATATTCCTTTATACCGCCGTGCGGTCCTTCTCTATGTTGCGCACCTTCCCTAACTCGTGATATCTCCGGCCTTATCACATCACCGCGCACCGTGCGACACACAGCTCCTGCCCAGCGCTAAGTCCTCAACCTGCGATATCACGCACCGCAGCTCCTCTGCCGATGTGGTATCACCTCTCTGTGATATCCTACCTCCACGGTTTAGCACACTTAGCATTGCTTGTGTCGATGTGAAAGACTTAACATACAAGGCTATTCGATACTGCAACTAGTGACTGTTTTACGCAAAGCATAAATGAACCATATACAACATGCCAAAGACTTTCGACTTATGCTTATCCTTCTATATTGCTGTGAACTGATTAACACATTCCTTCATTAAACTGTAAACAAAGTCCATGAAATGACTGAGAAATGCATAAGTAAACATAACAAATAAACCAATCGCATAACACTTGATTTTAATGTGGTTCACCTCTAGGATGGAAGTTACGTCCACAGACTGTGTTTTCTTATAGCTCAGGGGAAGGTAAAACACAGTTCTGCTACACTGCATATGCAGCTCAAGATATTCTCTCTTAGATCTCTTTTCTCTCTATATTGCTCTCCTACAATATACTCTTCCCTCTCTGTCGATCCCTGCGGATTGTTACATGCATACTCTATAAGCCAGCTACTGGTTACAGTAAGATTGCTACCGCTAATAACAGAACCAGAGCTAGGCTTTTACAACAGTCTAATAGTCTGCAAAACACTACTAACAACTGAAGAACCAACTAACTGACCAACTAACCAACCAACCAACTAACCCTTTTACAATACAAAATATATCCCTTTATAGGCAGCCCGAAGGTCTTGCCATTACAACACTGTGGGCCTGTCCCAACAGTAACCCAAAACCCTAACTAGTGACAGTCGGCCATATCTGTACTTGAGGTAGCCGCTTTCCATCACACCACAGATCTCTGTAGTCTTCCATGCTTCTCGGCACTGATCATGGGTACTATGCACCGCTTCTCTTTTCTGTCCTTCGTCTTCAATGCTTCAGCCTCGTTGCTCCATCTCCTTTATGAGGGTCGCTGAGCCCTCCTGTCTTCCGCCGCTGCCTTCAATGCAGTCGGTGAGCTCTCTCTTCTCGGTCGCTCAGGTACCATTGCCTTTCTTGACTTTTCTATCTTAAAATTCATGGTTTCCGGCTCTGCTCTGCAGCTGGAAACGTGCTACAGCATCGTAGCTCTATCTTATCTTCTTTCCGCCAAAACTTATCTCTCCGCTAAACTAGCAGCTTCTTCTGTAGCTGCGGGACCCTGCTCCAACAGTGGTAGCTAGATTATACACGTGATAGATACTGAAAACATATTGTGTACATGTGCATATGTGGGAATTCACCCTCCAGTGGGGTACTAGCGGTGCAGTGACAGGGTGGAGGGGTTATATCCACCCGCTCACATGCAAAGGATGCGACGAAGTGCTACAATGGTCTCACTGCAGCTGGAAATGGAGAGACTATTGAAGGGGGTCACCAAATCATGGTAAAAACGATGTAAAACAAAATAAAAAGAAGAAAAAACTATGAAACAAAGGTCCTCATGGCGAGCGACTTGAGGCGTAGAACCTCTTGAGGTAGAGCCCATTGCGGGGATTCTTCAAGAGGTGTCTGTCAGAGTGAGCAAGGGTGTATGCCCCCTTTTTGGTACATCTATGGATGAGATATGGGCCATACCACATGGAATCAAACTTCCATTTTCATAGGTTATCATTGGCTTGATGTTGGCTGCTATTGGCAGACCCGGGTTAACTATGTTCAACCAACAACACTCCTAGATCACCGGCCCTTTCGGCGACAGACCACAAAGCGGCCTGAAGTCTCACCCGAAACGACTCTAATGGGTTGTCCAAGGACTCAAGTGTCTTGGACCGGGTTCTATGGCAATCCCACTGGTGGCTCGCAGCTCCCCTAGATGCGGTCTCTCCTCTGCGCATCGCGCGATCTCCTGCTTGCGTCATGCGATTTCCTCATCTCGCGGCTCTCCTAGCTGCAGGATATTCCTTTATACCACCGCGCGATCCTTTCCTGCGGTGCGCACTTCCTTCCTTCCGCGATATCTCCAACCTTATCGCATCGCCGCGCACGGTGCGACACGCAGTTCCCGCCCAACGCTAAGTCCTTCACCTGCGGTATCGTGCACCGCAGCTTCTCTGCCGGTGCGGTATCACCTCTCTGTGATATCCTACCTTCGCGGTTTAGCACACTTAGCGTTGCTCGTGTCGACGTGCAAGACTCAACATACAAGGCTATTCAATGCAGCAATAGAGACTGTTGTACACAATGCATGAACGAACCACAGACAGCCTGCCAAGATATTAACCTATTCATATATCCTTCTATATTGCAGTGAACTGATTAACACATTCATTCATTAACTGTAAACAAAGTCCATGAACTGACTGAGACATGCATAAGTAAACATAACACATAAACCAATCGCATAACACTGATTTTAATGTGGTTCACCTCCAGGATGGAAGTTACGTCCACAGAACTGTGTTTTTATTATAGCTCAGGGGAAGGTAAAACACAGTTCTGTTGCACCGCATATGCAGCTTAAGATATTCTCTCTTAGATCTCTTTTCTCTCTATATTGCTCTCCTACAATATACTCTTCCCTCTCTGTCGATCCCTGTGGATATTTACATATATGTTCTATAAGCCAGCTACTGGTTACCGTAAGATTGCTACCGCTAATAACAGAACCAGAGCTAGGCTTTTACAGCAGTCTAATAATCTGCAAAACGCTACCAACAAAATGACTAGCTAGTTCTTCAACCCGCCAACCAACTAACCAACCCTTTTACAATACAAAATACATTCTTATATAGGCAGCCCGAAGGTCATGCCATTACAACACTGTGGGCCTGTCCCAACAGTAACCCAAAACCTAACTTAGTGACAGTCAGCCATATTCTGTACTTGAGGTAGCCGCTTTCCGTCACACCACAACTCTCTGCAGTCTTCCATGCTTCCCGGCACTGATCATGGGTACTATGCACCGCTTCGCTTTTCTGTCCTTCGCCTTCAATGCTTCAGCCTCGTTGCTCCTTCTCCTTTATGAGGGCCACTGAGCCCTCCTGTCTTCTGCCGCTGCCTTCAATGCAGTGGTTGAGCTCTCTTCTCGGCTACTCAGGTACCGTTGCCTTCTTGACTTTTCTACCTTAAAAGTCATGGTTTCCGGCTCTGCTCTCCAGCTGGAAACATGCTACGGCGTCATAGCTCTGTCTTAACTTCTTTCCACCAAAACTTATCTTTCCGCCAAAATTAGCAGCTTCTTCTGTAGCTGCGGGACCCTGCTCCAACAGTCCCCCAACAGGGTCCCGCAGCTATAGAAGAAGCTGCTAATTTTGGCGGAAAGATAAGTTTTGGTGGAAAGAAGTTAAGACAGAGCTACGACGCCGTAGCACGTTTCCAGCTGGAGAGCAGAGCCGAAAACCATGACTTTTAAGGTAGAAAAGTCAAGAAGGCAACGGTACCTGAGCGGCCGAGAAGAGAGAGCTCAACCACTGCATTGAAGGCAGCGGCGGAAGACAGGAGGGCTCAGTGACCCTCATAAAGGAGAAGGAGCAACGAGGCTGAAGCATTGAAGGCGAAGGACAGAAAAGCGAAGCGGTGCATAGTACCCATGATCAGTGCCGGGAAGCATGGAAGACTGCAGAGAGCTGTGGTGTGACGGAAAGCGGCTACCTCAAGTACAAAATATGGCCGACTGTCACTAAGTTAGGTTTTGGGTTACTGTTGGGACAGGCCCACAGTGTTGTATTGGCACGACCTTCGGGCTGCCTGTATAAGAATGCATTTTGTATTGTAAAAGGGTTGGTTAGTTGGTTGGCGGGTTGAAGAACTAGCTAGTCATTTTGTTGGTAGCGTTTTGCAGATTATTAGACTACTGTAAAAGCCTAGCTCTGGTTCTGTTATTAGCGGTAGCAATCTTAGGTAACCAGTAGCTGGCTTATAGAACATATATGTAAAGATCCACAGGGATTGACAGAGAGGGAAGAGTATATTGTAGGAGAGAAATATAGAGAGAAAAGAGATCTAAGAGAGAATATCTTAAGCTGCATATGCGGTGCAGCAGAACTGTGTTTTACCTTCCCCTGAGCTATAATAAAAACACAGTTCTGTGGACGTAACTTCCATCCTGGAGGTGAACCACGTTAAAATCAGTGTTATGCGATTGGTTTATGTGTTATGTTTACTTATGCATGTCTCAGTCAGTTCATGGACTTTGTTTACAGTTAATGAATGAATGTGTTAATCAGTTCACTGCAATATAGAAGGATATATGAATAGGTTAATATCTTGGCAGGCTGTCTGTGGTTCGTTCATGCATTGTGTACAACAGTCTCTATTGCTGTATTGAATAGCCTTATATGTTGAGTCTTGCACGTCGACACAAGCAACGCTAAGTGCGCTAAACCACGGAGGTAGGATATCACAGAGAGGTGATACCGCACCGGCAGAGAAGTTGCGGTGCGCGATACCGCAGGTGAAGGACTTAGCGTTGGGCGGGAACTGCATGTCGCACCATGCGCGGCGATGCGATAAGGTTGGAGATATCGCGGGAGGAAGGAAGTGCGTGCCGCAGGAAAGGATCGCGCGGTGGTATAAAGGAATATCCTGCAGCTAGCAGAGCCGCGAGACGAGGAAATCGCACGACGCGAGCAGGAGATCGCGCGACGCGTAGAGGAGAGACCGCAGCTAGGGGAGCTGCGAGCCACCAGTGGGATTGCCATAGAACCCGGTCCAAGACACTTGAGTCCTTGGCCAACCCATTAGAGTCACTTCGGGTGAGACTTCAGGCCGCTTTGCGGTCTGTCGCCGAAAGGGCCGGTGATCTAGGGGTGTTGTTGGTTGAACATAGTTAACCCGAGTCTGCCCATAGCAGCCAACAAATGGTTCCGTTGCTAGTTTTGAACAACTGAGCGCTAATGTTCTGTTGGCATCCCACCAGAGAAGAGTTTCACCAGTGGCTGGATTCAAACCTAAGGGAGTTTGCCCAGAAAGAAAATCGGAGCCCTAAACTGAGCACAGAGGACTGGTTAGAAAAGCATATCGCTTCAGATATACACGCTATATTCTTTGCGACCTATGGAAACGAGATTTTCGACTGGTTATCCAAGTTGACAGATAGGAACATATTCAAGAAGAAAAGAAACATTGTCTGGACACCGGAGCTGATTCAGACCGTGCAGAACCTCGACAATCCCATTACGAGAGCAGTAGACTTCTGACTTGCGAGTGTGCTAGGAGGATTTGTAACAGAATTTGCAGTTGACCAGAGAAAAATATTCAGTGAGGCTGAGTGGTACTTCTTCAAAGGATATCGTGGTAAGTACCTAAAATATCTAAACTTGTCCATTAAGATGCTGCTACATGAAAAAGGAGTAATGGACATGGTTTCAGATGAATAAGTAAAGATAGTAATGTCACAAGAGTTTGAAAGTGATTTTGATGACATTGGATGCACACGTAATGGCAAGAAATATAAAGTAACCTTCGGCTCTCCTGTATTTGGAGATAGTTCAGACAATATTAGGCAACCGAGTCCTAGTACCACAGCAGAACCAGAGGGGGCTATCCCTTACCAGTCCTACACCCCACAGAAACAGACCGGGACTCAGAGTAATCTCGTAGGTACTCCATCCAGTAGCTCACAGACAGTACCTACTGCCGCTACATCATCTTCACCTAAACTGCTGAGTGGTAGTAATCCAGTCAATCAGAACCCACCGCAGAGAAATAGAATGGGAGACAATATGAAGCTACCTACCTTTAAGGGTACAGGAGCAGAGGACCCGGAACAGCATTGGTTTCTATGCGAAGCTATGTGGACCATTAAAACAATCAACGACGATAACCTTAAACTTGTACAGTTGGTCACTACACTCAGAGATCGAGCTTTAACATGGTACATAAAGTATACCACAGTACCCAAGACACTTGCCCAAGTCAAGAATGCCATGATTTAAGAGTTCAAGAAACCTAAGTCTGAATCTCAGTGCATTACAGAGCTCAAGGATATTAAGTAGCTACCATCAGAATCAGTATGGGACTTTGACCAGAAATTCAAAGCTCTTATAGACCAAGTAAGTTTTGAGTTTGCGCCGGAGCAGCATAAGGAATGGTTTATCGCAGCGTTGCTCCCTCACATTAGAGTGCCATTAATGCAGCAGAAACTCCAGATGCAGGATGACGCATTGGAGATGGCAATGAAGCTAGAAGCTTCACCCTTAACTGAAACTAGTGCAGGCATGACAACTCTACAGAACCAGTTGGCCAACCTCACGTTACAGATACAAGAACTTAAGAAAGGAAAAGAGGTTATGCAGGACATATGGTGCTTACGATGTAGAGCACAGGGTCATACCAAAGATAACTGTACAGTCTTTGTAGAATATCTAGCGTCAGGGGCTCCTAACCCCTTACCACGAATGCAAGGGCCATGGTGTGAAATATGCAAAACACAAGGACACCCACCTCAGCAATGCCCTTTGCTTCAGAAGTATGTACAGACACCTAAGAACTTATACTGTGTCTTCTGCAGTTCTGTCGGACATGATGAACAGAATTGCCGAGCTTATGATCTCATGTTAGATAGAAAACATGATGTATACAGAGTCCAGTCAGAAACACAGGGTCCAGCAACAGGACCACAGCCTGATCCGACTTATGGTGGCCGAGGAGGAGGATTCAGAGGACGAGGCCGTGGAGGAGGCTTTGCAAGAGGAGAGGGTTTTGGCCGTGGTCACGGACCAATCACTTATTATAACTGCGGAGTTGTAGGACACTATGCTAGGGACTGTCAGAGCCCCACTACTACTTGTAATTACTGCAAATATTATGATCATACCATAGAGGAGTGCCCTACCTTGATAGCTAAGATCAAAGATACTAAGCCAGCAATACACTAGAACATCCAACTTATTGTTGCTGAGCAGGCAGAGCCAGAACCAAGAGTCAATATTATGACTCGTAGCGGTGCTTCCACTAGTGGGACATCGCAGGAGACCGAAAAAAACATAGGGCAGGAGTGGGTGCGCAGAGCTCCTGGTAAAGCAACAGCACTCAACCTACAGAAGAAAAAAGAAACATTTCATGAAGCCAAGGCTTCCTTTGATGAACCTACACAATCAGGATCGCAGGTACCGCCGTCTAGGGGCGTACCACAGCAAGCACCTTATGGCGATAGCCCAGAACAGATACCGCAGGCTACCACATCGGGAAGATGCGATGAGGATGAATTGGCAGGCAGTGTACAATCCTTCCTACGCAGTTGCTTGAAGCTCTTGAGAAATGAAAAAGCTATCGGTGAGCTACAACACATCATAGATCAGTGTCAGCAACCTTCTCTCTTGGGCAGTGCACATCGCGCTATTCATAATATTACAGGACATACCAGGACCGAAAGAGAGATGAAACTCACAGCACAGATTGGAGAGTTCGAAATGGATGAAGTCGTCTTAGATCTGGGATCAGAGGTGAACGTTCTAACTAAGCAGACATGGGAATAGATGGGTAGCCCTCAGCTAGCCATATCGCCTATCCACCTAAGATTAGATAATCAGCAGCGAGTATCACCATTGGGTCGACTACCACAGGTGCCAGTTGACATTGATGGAGTTTGTACTTTTGTAGACTTCGAGGTTATAGAAATCATCGGCGACAGTCGACCGTATCCATCACTATTAAGTATCGATTGAACGATTGGTAGCAAGGCTGTCATCGACCTAAAGAGAAGACAAATGACCTTTGAGGATGCGCAGATCTAGGTCATCGCCCCGCTGGATCCTTACCAAGGTCCTAGATATATCGAACCTATCCGAGCCAAGGAGGAGGCACATAACATGGATAGTCTCTACCAGGTGACTGCAAACCAGAGCGATTACATCAATCCAACCGCAGAAGGGAACATTAGTTGGCGATGCGACAGCTCATGCGCATCGGGTTCCGATATTGGTGTAGAGAACTGGAAGAACAGACTTTACGAAGTCTCAGCGCGCAGATGTGCGTTTATGAGTAAATCACTGCGATGGATTGGCGCAGAGATCACCGAGATTCCATCATATCATGGTCTAACAAATATTTAGGAATTCCTTGAGCATTTTGAGCAACAGACTCCTTACGAGCAGAGAATCGTAGCTATGGACATTGCAGTACGAGCCACACCTGCAAGATGGTGGTACGCGCATAAAGAAAATATCGTATCATGGGATGATATTAAAAGATTGATGGCGATCAGGTTTTCGGTCGACAAAGAGTATGTCCCGTAGAAGTGCTCAGGAGAAACTGATCCCAGGGCACACATTCAGACATGCAAACAGAACTGGTCGAACATTCCAGAGGATGAATGGGTTCACAGATTCATTCACACATTGGACACAGTTCCAAGGAACTGGTACACAGAGACCGAGTTGCGCAAGGGGACGACCACATGGTCACTTATGACAGACAGTTTCCTACTTACCTTCGCGTTTGAATCAGAACATTCAAGTGTTGCTCAGGCCCTAGACATAATCAAGATCAAGATATTCGAGGACTGTACCATCTCAGCGCAGGCTCAACCTGAGTGGACCATTCAATTGCAAGACGCGCTTGAGTTCTATAACTTTGCAGCAAAGCCAGACAATGAAGATAAGGATGAGGATGAGGATCCTCGCAACACCAACATTCCGAAATCAGAAGGGACTCGCGATGTTGGGGGACCACAGTTAGAGATTCCAGCAATCACCAAACCTATCAAGATTAAAAAGATCAATATTGGCATAGATGCAGAACCTAAGTTTGCCTCTATTGGAGACTATTGGAATGATAAAATAGTCGGACAGATTGCCGACTTGTTACATGACTATCAGGACTTATTTCCCACCAAGTTCATAGAGATGAAGGGAATAGTTGGAGACCTGGGAGTTATGAAGATACCATTGAAGGAGGATGCTAGACCAGTTAAGCAGCGCCCATATAGATTGAATCCGCGCTACAAAGAAAAAGTAAAGGACGAAATCGATAAGATGCTAGTAGTAGGCATCATTGAGCCGGTAGAAGAAAGCGAATGGGTTAGCCCCATGGTCGTCCAAGAAAAGAAAACAAAAGGAGACATCAGGATCTGTGTCGATCTGGGCAAGCTCAACGATGCATCGCTTCATGATCCATTTCCGACACCGTTCACTGATGAGGTATTAGACAACGTGGGAGGACAGGAGGTCTACTCCTTCACTAACGGATTTTCAGGCTACCATCAAATCAGAATACATCCAGAAGATCGGTCCAAGACCACCTTTGCAACAGAATGGGGATCATTCCAGTATACGGTAATGCCCTTTGGTCTTAAGAATGCACCAGCTATATTTTCTAGAGTAGTAGTTGTTGTATTTAAAGAATACATTCATACATTATTAG
>LPNX010706314.1:188544-203403 GCA_001517045.1 Pseudotsuga menziesii | reverse complement strand
AAGAAATTACTTTGTTTGATATAACAAATTATTCCTATGCTCACAAAGCTTCTATAACTATATTAGAGATGTTAGTATTATAGTAAAGATTGGGAGACTCCAGTCTAATGTGGTTGTATGCAGGGCACTCTAAGAGAAAGTGACATTCATCCTTAACTTTCTTGGTCTAATGAAAATAAAAATCCTATTGGAATTGTCCATTATCTTGTTTTACTCCAAAACTCTAGTTAAAATAGAGAGACATTTGTGATCTTATAACTTAAGGTTAATAACTTTCTTCTAAATATAGAAAAATAATGATATACATTAAATATATTAATATATAAAACTAATAAATAAATAAAAGAAAAAATAATTAACAAGGTAAAACAAAAACTTATTCGGGAGATGTAGAACAGTTGGTGGCGGGGTATGGTTAAGACGCCCCCTAAGCTGAAAGGTCGTTCGTTCTAATCCTGTCAGATACCAAAAAATCCAACCATGTTAAGGGTTGGTGCGGTCCAAGTCAGGTGCGATCCCTCGGTGATTTTGACGGCTTAGATGCCCCTGGTTGGTGGTTACTTAGCCAATGGCAACCCTGCTAGTCAAGGGGTTCCACCACTTTGCCAACAAAACAAAAAAAACCATAAAACAAAAACTTTCATATATTTATTTTTGTTTCTTTGTTTTAATTCCCTGAATTTTATTTTATTTTTTTATTATATAATGTATAAAAATTATAATTGCCTCGAGAGGTGCTTTCTACAGCTCAAATGGACTAGATGTGTCCCGTCTATAACACTGAAGTGGCACATGTAGGCTCAATAAAAATAATAATAATAATAAAAAGTAATAAATAAAAAATACTTATAATATGTGGCTTATAATTAAAATAATAAAAAATGAAAATATTATCATATAAATATACAACCATATTACGACAATACTCACAATCTTACAAACTCAATAGTAAAATTCAATTGAATTGAGTATTAAAAAGAAAAAGTATAAAAAAGCAAGAACATATAAATTTAATTTTAAATTAACTAAAATGTAAAACACATTAGTTAACTTTACAAAATAGTAGCTATTACAATAACAACACTACATTTACCTTAGAAAATCCCATAGGGAAAAACCAACCTTCAATAATAGATTTATTATTGGTCGGCCAAGGCTAAGAGCATCTTGCTGCTCACTTTGGCACATTACAATGGAATATTACAAACATATGTATAAGGTTCTTTAAATGCAAATACAAGTAGCAAGAAACAGTGGACCACTAAAACCATGTGCTTTAAAGCACTTACATCCTTGCTCATTCCCAAGTCAAGGTTAACCCTAACATGTAAATGTTGTGTTTAAAATCTTCATTTGATGGTAAAATGTTTTTCAAGTTCCAATTTATTCCCTAAATCTAGATTTTAAAATTTTATATGGATTATTTTACTCATTAACTACTCTTAATATATATTATTAGTTTTAAAGAAAGACAAGTAAAGCAATTTTTGGAAAACTATTTGATTATATGATTATTAATGTTACTCAACTCATTTTCTTTTAAATATTTACTTTATTTTGAAATTTATTAAGCAAGTTCACCAAGTAAGAATACTTATTATACATTTTTATAAATTAAAAGGGTTTGCACCTCAAGGAAACTTAATCCCTCTAGGTGCTTGGTAGAGCCATAGTTAAGATTCAAAGTATTATTATAAAAGTAAATGAACATAATTTTGTATTATAAAAAAATTATAATTTAAATTTAAAATTTTATTAAATAACCAAATTATTTATTTATATTTTTATTATATAAATTATAAAATTTATAATTTAAATTTAAAAGATTATTATAAAAGTAAATGAAAATAATTTTGAATTATTAAAATTTTATAATTTTAATTAAAAAATTTATTAAATAATCAAATTATTTATTTTAATTTTAAAATAAAAATATTAATTACTCTTATACAACCTTCAAAGTGCATCCTTCAAAGTGCATCCTAATAACCTTGAGATGATATCACGAGGCCAAAATATTTTGAGACCCATTATTATACACAAGCAACTTGTCGAATCTACACCTTAGAATGCGATGGTCATCTATATTGGAAAGATAGAGTACGGTTTTGGGAGAAGGTCGGGAAGGTGGCACCATGAAATAGCGTATAACATTCACACTCAAGCCGAGATTGGGAGCAATATTCCTCCATATTGGAAGGTTTTATAATAATACTTTGAATATTTATTTACTTTTATTTTCGATGTTTCAGGGAACTTAGAATTTGTAGGTAATTCTTTTGATTTAATTAAACTTTTCCAAATTGTTGGGAGCTTATTGGAAACTTTTATCTCTAAGGGGACTTTTTTTTTGCACGTTTAGTATATTGGGAAGTTTCACACAATCATGATAACCGTTTTGGTTGTTAGCAATATTCATATTTTCTCATGACTGTGCTACCTTGTGGAGTTGATGCATTGATCTTTGTCTACTACTCATGCTATAGAGTATTCACTTGCCCCTACTCTCAATTGTAATTACCACTTAAACTTTTTATATATCGAATAAAAGAAAATAAATTTATTTGTTCACCTAAATTCAAATCTTACTTTAAAACTAAATTCATGTATTACATTTAAATAAAAATTATCTCGATTTTTTATTTTATAATAATTAAAATTGGAATGTTTGTACATCTTCCCAAATACCCTAGCATAGAATGTCTTGTAAACATATAATATTCCAATACATTTTAATTATAGTTGACACAAAATTGAAAACTTACTCTATACATATAGCTATAAGTATAGGGACTATAACTTCTAAAGGCCCCTACTTTAGAAAGAGTGGACATTATATAATCAATGACTTGGATGGTAATCTTGATTTTATTGTCATTTCCATCTACTAAAAGGTTCTAGAGACAACCATAATAGAAAGGATGAGTTAAGTCATCCAGTTTGTGTTAATGTATCTTTTCTTCTCTATGTTTCTTTTCTTGTCATGTTTTTTTAATTATTTTATTTTTATATTTAATATATTTTTAAATATATATTATTTGCCTTCCCAACTTATTATTTCCTGTAAATATGGGAGAAACTTCTAAAGGTATTTGATACTCGTACCTATGCTCTAAAAACTTGTACAACATAGAAAAGAACTAAATAAAAGTAAAAGGAATCATATAAAATTATAATTTTTATTATGAAAAGTATTTAATATAGAATATTATTTTGTCAATGTAAGGTTATACACAAATACATTTATTAATTTGCATTTTAAAACAATTTTTTTTTTACAAAGTTTTCAAAAGGTTTGTATAGTATTTTTATTATGGGAAGAAGCAACGAATAGTGCCTAGGTCAAAGTCAGGTTCTAGTTCGGGCTCGGGTAGAGGCTCTATAACAAGTTGGTCTGAGTCTAGAAATGGGAGAGGTTGTGGTTCTGGTTCAGGTTGTTGTAGCGATGGTACTAGCTAGCTGGGTGAGCACATTCTTAATCATTAAGGTTCTTCCATGTGAGAGCATACCATTATTAAGTATAGCTTGCAGAGATATCCATGGCTTCGTACACATTAGAGCTCCTATACCTGGCGAACCCTATTACCACCCATGTTCAAAGCACCAAACAACACAACAAATATGTCACTTCTCTGGGCCTCATCTGCTTGGAAATCGGCTGAAGCGATCGGCATGTTGAATTTGATGGTCTCCACATGTCTGCTCGCACGTTGTCAGGCTGTCGATCATTTGAGGCACCTAGAAGAAAACATGTTGAGCGCATGGTCTCTCAAGTTGCCAAGAAAATGCTGACCACGCACAAGGGAGAGCTTCTCACTGTCGGGCGATTTTGTGAGAAGGATCTACTACATGATGCAGATAAGCATCAAGATTTCCCTGTACAAATAGACATTTTTTGGTCTTCATAAATGATTTACTGCAATTGTTTGATAACGTTCTACAATGCATGGGATTGATGAGTCTCTATGCTTTTCTTTTATCCTAATTATTTTTGTAGAGG
This sequence comes from Pseudotsuga menziesii, assembly GCA_001517045.1. Classification (NCBI taxonomy): domain Eukaryota; kingdom Viridiplantae; phylum Streptophyta; class Pinopsida; order Pinales; family Pinaceae; genus Pseudotsuga; species Pseudotsuga menziesii. The sequence goes on along the minus strand of LPNX010706314.1, from coordinate 199,403 downwards.
ATTTTTCATTGTTAAGGCACTTGGAAGGTGATGGATTTCCACTCTTACCTGGATTCTGTCATATCTTTGCAGTGCTATGTGGGACAATCCATCTAAGGGACCGTGGATTTCAAGTACTCAGATCCTCCCACCATAACCACCACAACCAGTGTGTTGGAAATATTAATTACTCGTTGATCCACATTTCATCGAGCAACGGATTCTGTCAAAGTCTATAGACATAATGAAAATAATTCATGTCTCTCATATATAAAGCATTCTAATTAAATTTATTAAGATAATTTTCTACGTAGATAGTATTAGAGTCTTTAATGTTAAGTCGATAGCTTCACAGAGAAGCAATTTTAGTGTGTCTATATCAAGAATAAGAATATTGTAAATTAATGATACAAATAGAAAAGAAGAGAAGCTTCTTGTAAGTGTTGGGAGAGAGGAGAATAAGAAGGAAGAGAAGCAATTTTAGTCTGTCTATATCAAGAATAAGAATATTGCAAATCAATGATACAAATAGAAAAGAAGAGAAGCTTCTTGTAAGTGTGGGGAGAGAGGAGAATAAGAAGGAAAAAACTCCGTGGAGAGTTCAAGAGCTCAAGCTCTTTGTTTTTGGAAAGTGTTGAGAGTTGAAGCTCTGTAAAAGGTGAAACATTCTTGAAAATTTCTAAGTTTGTATTTGTGGATATAGTTCTTTGTTATGTCGCAACAAGATATATATAAATCCATAGTTTATGCTTGAATGCATGTTTTATTTATCTCAACATCTTCTCCATAATTACTTGAGTAAATGTTGTTTACATTTACCGTTTAGTGGAAGACGCAAAGAATCCACAAATATTTCACTAGTTTAGTGAAAGACACAAAGAACCCACAAATATTTCACTATGTAAAAGTTTAAACTTTTATGCTCACAACGCTTCACACAAGTCTTCCATAATATTTGGTTATATGATATTGTGAGTCTGTTGCAATACAGTCGATGAAAAATGTTTTGTATTATAAGTCTTTAACTAAGAAATATCATTTTATTAAGTTCTACTAAAAGTGGTTCCGTGGAAGTGGGAGTTGGTTGCAACTAAGTTAGTCGTGCGTAAATCCTGTCGCAGTGAAATCCCATCAAAGTTAAGTGGGTGTTTTTTGAGGTAAAAGTGTGTTGGGTGAAAAGTCCATAAAAAGTGTTTCAACCAAAGGTGAAGTTTGTCGCACGTAAGTTGTTTCATACTTGTCCGTCCTAGTAAAACCCAATCGAAGTAAATTTTGGTAGCAAGTATTTGAAGGTCGCAAGCATTTCTCTCGAAGTAAAAGGTGGGGTTTACAAGGTAGTTTGTCGCAACCCCAAAAGTAAAAAGAAAAGAAAATTGATGACTATGTGGTAACTCAAGTTAACCGTCGCAGCCGTCTCCACCGAGATATATGGTATCATAGTGGGTTTATGAAAGAAACCTTGACTTAAAAAGGGAAAAGTAATTTTCTAAGGAAAATAGAAATGGATTCCACTTCGAGTACACACATATCGAGTTTGCAAACTCCAATATTCACAGAAAAGAATTATGATGGGTGAAAACATGAAGTTGGGAAACACTGTTGCTTGTTTTTTGACAAAACAAATTGCAAAATTTTATGTTTTTCAACTTCAACCCCTTCAAACCAATATCTCCCTTAGGAATTTCACCTTGAAGGAAACACAAATGTTTTAGAGAATTGAATTAGCTACGTACCCATATTTAGAAAAAATAAATTATCAGCATATAGTGGCGAAATTTAGCATGCACCAACAACATATACTTTAAAATTTTAAATATGAATAATCAGTGACCTTTGTGCCCTACATTTTTCTTAGAGATAGTTATTTATTCTAGGGAAGCAAATTTCATACTCATAATCTACACTCATTGCAGTTGTGCATGGACTATATGTTGAGGTTTTTTAGACTCATACGCTAATTTTTATTATTTATCGAAATAACATATGTACAAAAAATGGTACCTTATTGACACATGTTTTTGTCGTCTTATTTTCTTTTAAATGTGACTCTTATCAAAAAAACTAAAAGCGCCCTTTTGAATAGGACACTGCAAGGAAAAACCTTGCAATTTTTTAAATATTTTTTGGCTTCGTTTTTGCGATGATATCGAATTTTCATTGTCACTAATTTTTAAGTCACTAATTTTTTTAATGAAAGTTTAGAAAAAATAGTAAAAAATAGAAATCCTAAATGAAATTAAAAATATATATATATGATGAGAAAGTAGATTGAATGATGAATCTACAGGTATAAACTTTGACAGGTAATTCTCATTTTTGCAGTGTTTCAACCTTGCTAAAGTGAGACATTTCTGAAAACTGCAGAAATGGTGCTGGAAATGTTGACTAAAAACTCTCGACCGAGAGATTTAAAATATCTTGGCTGAGAGTTATTTTCGCTTGAAATCTAACCCATATTTAAGCAAATATCTCGGTCGAAGGTTGTTTTAAACTCTCGGATGAAAATTTAAAAGATATCTCGGTCGAGGGTTTTGTCACATAATGCTTCAAGAATATTTTAGGGGCCGACACATTAAACTCCCGTGATTCCGATGGGATTCCACAACTTCTGGGTTGAGAGGTGTATATATAGGCTCTCGTCCAAGATAGTTTTCGTCAACCTCTCAATTAAGAATTGTTAGTCTATTTTTTAGACGATAGTTTGCAGAGCATTTTTCAGCCGAGAGTTTGCAGATCGGTTTTCAGCCGAGAGTTTTAAAATTTCTTGTTCAGCCGAGAGTTTTGCATATCTATATTGCAGTGAGGAGTTCACATATTAGATTTTACAGATATGCCGATATTTCGCATTATCCAAATTCTTAAGGCCACAAAATCTTTTCTTCTATCAAGGTATTTTCTTTAACCCCTGTTTTGGCAGGCTTTTATTTTTTTCATTAAACACCTTCTATGAAAACTAAGACTATGGGGAGATATCCTTATTAACAAGGTAGAGAATTGTAGTTTCATATTATTTTTATCATTCACCCATTAGGTACTTTCATGACTTTCTGCAAAGCTTATCCCGAAACCCTATTTTGGCAGATCCATAACTTCTTCCTCAAGAACCCTCAAGTCTATCTGAAGATGTGGATAGGTAGAACAAAAACCCATCTACATAATGACCATATGGTGCAGTAATTTGCTTCAACCCACAAGCTATGGTAGACATTTCCTTGAGGCCACTTAGGCATATTTGCTACTTTGATGTAAAAGCAACTTGAACCTGTTTCAGCAAGCTGTTAATTTTGTCATCAAAGACCTTATGTGAAAACTAAAACTTTGGAGAGATATCCTTCTTGACAAGCTAGAGCATGGTAGTTTCATATTATTTCTATCATTCACCCATTAGGTACAGCAAGCATTTTCTCAAGGCCACTTGAGCCAGTTTTCCAACACTTCGTCGTTTTCAGGACTTTCTCCAAAGCTTATCCTAAAACCCTATTTCGACACCAGCTCAGTTCCCCTTCTTCGAAACATGACCACTTTTTTAGGGATTATGCTCTTGCAACAACTAGAAAGTGAATGCTAGTGCTTCCACTTGTCAACTAGCTTTCTACAACTGCTCCTTCCTCCTAGTGGGTCAGTGAACTATCATTTAACAATTTCCCATGGATAGGTGTCTCCTTTTATTAATTATAAAAATAAATAATTCTTCAATTGCAATCTTTGAACCACTTGGTCATAAAGTTTACAATAAATTTAACATAATGGTTTTACTAAAATAAATAATAATATTTATTTTTCATTTTTGGGTATGTTACAAACACCCCCCCTTAAGCTCAACATCATCCTCGATGTTGCTTAAGTTATTTTGAGTCTTCTTGGAACAGAGTTGGATATGCCACCCACATATTGCTCTCTAATTCCTAGGTTGCTTCAACTGGATTGAGGTGTTTCCATTACACCTTTACCTATCCAACGGTATGACTCTGGAGAAAATTTTCCCTCTTGTCGAGAATACAATTCGGTTCCACTGAAAAATCTCTTTTAAGTTCTACCTGAATCACATTCCAGTACATCACATGAGTAGCATCATGTATATACTATTTTAAAATAGAAACATGAAAGTCGTTTTGTATTTTAAGGTTAGGTGGCAAGGCTAACTGATATGCCACTGGCCTTACTTTTGCTAGTATTTCGAATGGTCTGCAATAACTGGGTGTTAATTTAGCACAACTCTCTAGCTTAAAGGAGCTCTTTCTAGGTTTCACTTTAACAAACACATGCTCACCTACTTGGAATTGCTTCGAAGTTCTTTTAAGGTCGGCTTGATTCTTTTTTATGTCTCAAGCAGTTTTCAAATTGCTTTGTACCTATTTCACGGTTAGTTCCAATTCTTTTAACATGTTAGGTCCTAAGATCAATCTATCTATTGGATTGCTCCATGTAATAGGAGTCTTACACTTTCTACCATATAATATTTCAAAAAGACTAAGTTTTGCTGAAGCTAGATAATGATTATTATAAGAAAATTCAACCAAGTGCAAATAGTCTTCCCACTTCTTGGGATAATCTCTAACATACATTCGTAACATGTCTTCTAGTACTTTATTAAATATTTATGTTTTTCCATCCGTTTGTGAATGATATGCAGTACTAAAATTCAATCTAGTATTTATCCCTTTGGATAAAGATTTCAAATAATTACCATAAAATTTAGGATCTTAGTTAGAAATTATTACCTTTCAAATTCCATGCAAGCGGAAGATTTCTTTCATGAAGATGTCAGCAATGTTAGCAGCTTTATAAGTTGTTTTAACATGTATAAAGTGTGCTACTTTACTTAGTTTATCCAAAACTATCATTATTGAATCATTTTGTTTCTGGTTTTTAGGTAAGCCAGTTGAAAAATCAAGACTGATGACTTCCCATTTCCAAGTCAGCATTGGTAATGGTTGCAAAAGACCTGCTGGGTGTTTATGTTCAACTTTAACTTGCTGACATTCGATACACCTAGCTAAAAATTCAGTAAGTTCATTTTTCATATTAGGCAAAAAGTACTCTTTTCTCAACATGGTTATCACCTTTTGATACCCCAAATGTCCAAAATAAGGACTTTTGTGTATTTCGTTCAAAATCAACAATTTAACTTCCGGTATATTTGGCAGATACAGTTTATTTTTTTACAGTATTAGACATTTTTCATTAAAACTGTAATCTGTAATTATCATTTTAGATACACTCTGAGTTATCTTTTCTTTTAAACTCTCGTATTCTAGACCCGTTTTATTCCTTCTTCAAATTGATCTTCTAAATCAGTTTTATAACTGCTAATAGGAGCTACAATAATTGTTACTGCATTTTTGCTTAAGGCATCAACCAATTTATTTTCTTTCCCTTTAATGTGTCTAATTTCAAAATCATACTCGCTAAGGAAAGCTAGTCATCTAGCTTGCCTTGTGTTTAGATTTTGTTGATCAAACATATATTTTAGGCTTATGTTATCCGACATTAGCAAAAATCTTTTACCTATTAAGTGATGGGGCCACATTTTTAAAGCAGGGATTATGGTAGCCAACTCTAAGTCGTAAGTTGCGTAATTCTTTTCGTGATTTTTTAACTTTCTTGATTCGTACACAATTGCATGACCTTCTTGTGTCAATACTCCACCCAAACATTCATTGCATGCATTAGTGCATACAAAGAAATCTTTATCTAGATCTGCTATTTCTAGAATGGGTGCAGTGGTTAATAATTCTTTTAGTTTATTAAAGTTGGCTTCGCATTTATGATCACAAACAAATTTCTTACCTTTTTTCTGTAATGAGGTTATAGGATTTGCCATTTTTGAAAATCCGTCAATAAATTTTATGTAATAACATGTTATTCCCATAAAGGACCGTACATCAGTTTCTTAATTAGGAACATGCCATTCAATTATAGCTTTTATTTTATCTGAGTTCACCAATATCCCTTCTTCGGGTATTACGTACCCTAAATATTGTATCCTATCTTTATAAAATTCACATTTGTTGAACTTAGCATATAGATGATGTTTTCTTAACAGTTGTAGTATTATTTGTAGATGTTCATACTGTTCTTCTTTTGTCTTAGAATACATTAATATGTCATCTTTAAAGATGACTACAAATTTGTCTAAGTATTTACTTAGGACACTGATCATTAAGCACATAAAAGTGGCTGGAGCATTAGTTGTCCCAAAGGGAACACCTACAAACTTGTAGTGCATGTATCTTGTCCTGAAGACAGTTTTAAATATGTCTTTATCTTTAATTTTGACTTGGTGATACCCAGACCTTAAGCCGATCTTTGAGAATATCGTCACTTCACGTATCTGATCAAATAGATCATCAATACGGGGCCGAGGATATCTGTTCTTAATTGTCATTTTATTAAGTTGACGGTAGTCTATACATAAACGTAAATTACCGTCTTTCTTTTTAATAAAAAGGACCGGTGCTTCCCAAGAAGATACACTTGGTATTACACAATTATTTTCTATTGATTCTTGTAATTGTAATTTTAATTCATTCAGCTCCAAGATGTTCATTCGATAGGGAGATTTCGAATTAGGTACCGCTCCAGGTACTAATTCAATTGTAAAATCTAGATTTCTTTTGGGAGGTAATCCCGTTTCTTCCAGGAATACATCTGCGAAATCTTGCAAGATCGAAATATCCTAAAATCCTAGTTTATCTTCTTTACCAATTTGTTCATTATTTGTTATGTGTACAACAAAGACTTTACATCCTTTTCTTGCAACCATTTTTCATCTGTAAGGATAAAATTTGTCTAACATATATTTTCCTGGGTATTCCTGTGACAGTAATTCTTTCTCTTTCATTATTTAAACAAGTAAAAGTTTTTTGAAAACAGTTTAAAATCACTTAGTGTTTTTCCAGCCAATCCATTCCTATTAGGGCATCATAGGATCCTAATGGTAACACATTTAACTTGACTTGAGTTTCAAACTGAATCATACGAAAATTACAACTTTCAACATAATTTACTACCTTTCTTTTAGTTCCTGTAGCTAGCTAAACCAACCAAGATTTTTCAAATTCTTTTAAAGATAAGTTGCACTTTTCTACTATGCTAGGAGATATATCACTTAAACTAGCACCTGGATCAATCAAGATGGAAACGAAAAAATTTCTATCATACTTTGCACTTGCATCATGGAAGTTTGATGATCCGTCTATCTGTTCTCCAGAGATGCATTTATCTTGGACATTTCATTTCCACATCTCCAACTGTTTCTTCTTCCTGGATAGTGTGTACGTTGATGTAGTTCCCCTTTCGGTTCGGACAATAATCAGCGTAATGCAGTCCTTGACATTCCTAGCATTTGACAGGTTCCCTTTGTTTAGTATTTTCAACAAAGTTGTTAGGCATATCCTTGCCTTTTGGTGCTGCAGTATTCTAGGGTACTTTATTCTTAAAACCATTTTTATGATAGTTTTTTTGGTACTTAAACTCTCTTCTCTTATGGTCAAAATGACTTGTCTTTTTAGCCTTTCAGTTAGGTAAACTTTCTCTTTTCTTACTCTGTTCATAACAGAAATTAGCCTTTCTCATAGCTTCCTCCAAAGTTTTCAGATTATCAAACTCAATCCTATCTTTGAAGCTAGTAGGAAGACATGAACGTCATGTGTAATATTAAGAGATTTTTATTAATTAAAAAAGAAAACATCCCTTATTCTGTTTATAAATAAAGCACATGAAGGCCATGTGTAATACATGTTTTTTCATAAATTTTGTCTATAAGATTTGAGTAAATTAGCTTTATATTAAATTATGTTAATAGTTAAGATTTTACATGACAAAGATTATATTAATATTTTTATTTAGAAAAAGTGTTACAATTATAATATATACTTTATTATTGATGCATATGATTATTAATATTTATTGAGACCAATTTTGTTTTATTAATCTTTAAAATTGTAAGAAAACTTAATTTTCTTGAAAAAATTATTTACATTCCTAAATCACGAGTTGTAACAAGTTAAAAAAATAGAAGAATCAAAATCATAACATAATAAGTAACTTTATATATATAACACAAATTTTTATTTTTACTTTTTAGATATTGTAATATGTAATTATTATAAATAACTAAAATAGCTTTTAAAGATATTAAAATTAAATTTATTTATTTTCAAAAATCTTATTTTTTCATCAGTTTAATGTCCAAGTGATAAGGTAAGCTTTTGGCTGTATGTCTTTTAGATGTTCACAATTTGATTGTTATCTTCTTATTGATTTTAATCTAAATTTTAAATATGATTTTATATTATTAACTTTTTATGATATCCACGATTAAATAAAAAGTTGACGATTTATAAAAATGTTACAGAAAAAACTCAGTGCTAGACTTAAAAAGAAATGATTCAGAAACAAATTGAACCAAAAACATAACACAGTACTAAACTTTTAAAATAAAAAAATAGTGCATAAAAGAATTGAAGAAAACCAATAGATACCTACTGCTTTAAAACTTCAAAAAACCAATAGATACCCACTGCTTTAAAACTTCATTTAAAGATTATTAAATAATACTTGTGAACATGACTTAACATATATTCATTTAACAGAATGCTAAACTAATGCTGTTATAATCCCATAAAATATGTAGATGTTATAATCCTGAAGACGATCTTCTTAGAAACTTGAAGTAGTCCACTCAGCCGTGTTACTTTTGAAATGTCTACACCTCCATTTATTTGTTATAGATTAAGATATAACACTCTCCACATATATATAGAAGTGCAACCAAGTGGAATATAAATAATTTTTTCATGACGAGTTGAAGTTAGATGTATGCTTCTCATCCAACGCTAGGAGGAACGTTTTTATCACAAATTCCAAAACCTCAATCACGTTTGATACAGCGTAACAACGGGATTTCGACTTCTGGATTTCCCACTTTTTCGATTTTTTATCTATTAACAGGAACAATTACTAGGATTTCCCACTTTTTCGATTTCCCACTTCTGGATTTCCCACTTTTTCAATTTCCTAGCGGGCGTAACAACACATTACTAAGATTTTTTATCTATTAACAGGAACAATTACTTAACATAAGGCAAGCTGCATAAACATACAATGAAACAACCTGAAATAGAAGTATTTCTTAGTTATTTTTCATGTGAATGACAACTATTGGTATTGGTAGTCTAAATACTTTTAGAAGGTGTTAATTTAACATAATTCATTGTTTCTCTTTTCTATGTTACATAAAATAAGTAAATGTGTACAAGGATAAAATGAGTTACTTTAAAAGCACAGGGTTGTTACTTAAATGAGACTATTCATCTATATAATAATTGCCATCAAAATTTCATTTAACAATAGGCTGAATTCAAATCCCAGGTCCGACAATTCTCTATTCCCTACATATCATTGTCCATATTGCTAATGAGGAGAGATTTAATCTACCGACCATCATACTCCAAATGACTTTCAAATAATGTTGAACAACCAAAAAGATAAACATAAGATTGAACTGTGGGATCTTATGCTTCAATAAACTAATATGCTCATGAAATTTCAACATTTTTGCACTACAAATGCAAGACATAAAATGCTATGGAGCACAGCCCTTGTGAACCCAAAATATTTTCATTGTTTAACACATTAGCAAGAGGCTCCTGCGATTTCTACAATCATGGGTGTCTGGCATTTAGAGCTTCCTAAATCAATCCCGGGTGATGGGTCATTGTCCACAAACTGTATTAAAAAATACATAGCTCTCTTGAAACAGAAAGGATATAGCAAGGAAGAAGCGTTAACCTCATAGCGATGGCGCTTTCTTCGAGAAAATGGCAAAATGAATGTTTCTCAATCATTTGGTGTATTATTTGACGCATGGACAAAACTACAATTGATTCCACCTTAGCTATGTATTGAAATGACACTAGAAACTTGGACTTCGCATGAAAGTAATCTCAGCACACATTTAAAAGCCAATGATAGACAACATGCCGCTAGGTGGGACTGTGGACACTCCAAACGATGAATGCGTCATCAAGGATGGAGCCAATAGAACCAGAATTTGTTTTCTTTCAAAATCTAAAATATAAAAAAAATGCTTTATAAGTAAACCTTTGTTGTAGAGCTCAAGTGATCTACATACCGCCCATCCAAAGAAAAATGACCCCTACCTAAAAACGATATTGGGGACATAATAAAACATTTGAATTCTTAAAGAGTAAGCTTGGCTTCTCAAACATTAAAGGGACAGTGCAGGAAGACGAGGGACTTTTAAGATGCAATCCTAGTTTTCAAAAACAAGATCATGTTACCAAAAAATACATCAACCCGAGCCTGACATAGCACTTGGTATGGTTCAACCCGAGCCTGACATAGCACTTGGTATGGTTCAACCCGAGCCTGACATGTCATGGAACATGTAGGATAGGAAGCCATATCACATACGCGTTATATAACTACAAAACGCGCTCGCGATATGTAGTTATAAAACACGTATGCGATTTGCAAATCATAAAAAAAAAATTAAATACACAGTCCCGAACCCGCGGCCCATTTTCACAATCAAGAATTTGCGAATTCGAAGGGCCATTGGAGCGTTTTGGAGCGAGACCACTGCTTGGGATTGTTGTAGGAGCTAATTCAGGTTGAGGGGAGGAGATTTCACTCGTGCATTGTCATCCAACAAGGTAATTCAATCACCCAATGCATTTTTTTTTGGTCAATTTTTACCCTATAATTGTGTGACTTTAGATGTGTGATATTCAAATGCTCTTCCCTCCTATCTTTTTTAATTCTCAAGAGCATTACCTTATACACCAAGTAGAAGAGATTGAAGAATGTGGTTCTATACATATCCATACAATGTTGCTTGCGAAGAGATTTAT
>LPNX010706314.1:160073-175922 GCA_001517045.1 Pseudotsuga menziesii | reverse complement strand
TCTCTTCTAATAGAATACCTACGGAGGGTTTTTACATTCAAATTAACTAGTTTAGATGTAGGCTTGAGAAAACCAAGGACCCTGATGTTCTTATTCACAATTCCTTGTGACAACACACGACGAGCCGCATTGTAGTCCTTTGACCGTGTGTTCTTACCAATTTTACCAAAGGCATCTACTAAGCTTTTAACTATATGAGAACTTGGTCCATAAGCCTTTATCATCTTTATCCCTAACGATTTCCTAACAATATTCATGCCCCTAGATTTTAACAATGATAAAAATAATCTACATTTATCTCCATCACATTTAGAATCAAAATATTTATTTAGTATCTGTTGAGTTTGATAAGCAATACTACGTTTAGATAGCGTACCTTCAATGGAATTGAGGAGTCCTTCATCAACTTGTATATGCTTCGGAGTTCTTCGACGTGTGCTTTCTAATGGAGGTAAGGGGGTTGGATTTCTATCATCTAATGCATCAACAATACGCTCTGGCATTTCAGTAGCAACTTGTTGTCCTTCACTCTCTTCCTGATAGTTGGATGGTGGTAGTCCAACATCCTCATCGATGGTCCGATTAATATTTTCTTCTTCAACAGTAGGCTCCATGTACACTGCCTCTTCATGAGCTTCGTCTTGAGATGGTTCCTCTAATGAATGCAGAATTTCTTCTTGTGTTGGATTAATAGGATGAACCGTTGTATCCTCTATAATTGGATTTGGATTAGCTTCCAAAGAAAGCCTCCGATTCATCATGTCTATTCTTTTCTTTTCTTTCTCTTCTTCGATGACTTCTTGAGGTCTCTTCTTCCTTGCTGATTTTCTTCCTCGGTTACGTACATTCCCCATCACCACAATGATCAATGTCAATATACTTTGTTTTTGTTGCTCCTCAATTACAAGCTTCCAAACCTTTAATTTGCTTTAATATAACTATTAATCCTTCAAGGTGATTCAATCTTCCTTCTGAATTGTTCATATTTCCCATCAAAACAACAATGAATGGGAAAATTTACCTTTGGTTCTCTTGAATAATAAGCAAATGAAAGTTATATCCACCATCACCATGAAATGACATTGAAGCTTGATATCTTATCCTGTGTGCTCCTCAACCATGGAAGATGTCTTCAATGTTGCACCTACATAACAAAAAGAATGATGGAGATGGTGTAGATTGTGAGTATTTTCAAAGAAAGGCTCGTGCTCTTGAAAGATATTGCGCGGTAATTGAAATTTTCAGAAAACACGCAGTGAAGTTGCTCTCGGACAATGACAATTCACTGTTTTAACAGTCCCAAAACGCGCACGCAATTTGACCAGTAAAAGCATGTACGCGATTTGTATAACCAAAACGCGCACGCGATATATTCAACCACAATTAATGGGGTTGATGCACGGCTAAACGTAATCAACTTGTATAATCTAATCAATCAAACTCATTTCATTAGCTTATTTCATTTTTATAATACATAAAAATTTAATTTCAAATCCCAATCTATTAAAAAGAAATGAACTTAAAGTTACATTTCAAAATTTTTCAATTTTTAATCTACAATTTCTAGTAACTATATATTCGTATAGTCTAATAAAGCAAACTTGTTATTTGTTAACTCAATTTATTTTATATATTGAATTATGTATTTATATAGTTTAATAAATCAAATTTATTATTTTGTTTACTAATTTTTGTTTTATATTACATAAAAATTTTAACTTAAATCTCAATTTATTTACAAATATTAATTTATTTATATATTTTCTAATTAAATTATACTTAACATGTTATAATAAATGGATCAACCATTACATCATAAAACCCCACTCAACAATAAGCTAATCCAAATAAAGTTGTTTTAGTTTAAAATTTTTTATGAATGGATAATTGATAATGATTAAATAATAATAAAAAGGAGATGGACCTATAAGTTACATTTCAAAGGAAATTTTTTCAAATATATATTTACAATAAAGTGTAAATTTTTTAATTATTCTAAATGTTTTTTAAGTTGATGGTGATGATGAATGATGATGACGATGATGAAGGTGATGATGATGATGATGGTGATGATGATGATGACGATGAGGATGATGATGATGTTCATGATGTTGATGATGTTGATGATGAGGATGATGATGATGGTGATGATGATGATGAAGATGATGCTCATGATGTTGATGATGATGATGATGATGATGATGATGAGGATGATGCTCATGATGTTAATGATGATGATGATGTTGATGGTGATGATGATGATGATGTTCATGATGTTGATGATGGTGATGATGATGATGATGATGATGTTCACGATGATGAAGGTGATGATGATGATGTTCATGAAATTGATGGTGCGGATGATGATTATGATGATGAATGATGATGATGATGATGACGATGATGAAGGTGATGATGATGATGATGTTGAAGGTGAGGATGAGGATGAGGATGAGGATGATGATGATGATGTTCATGATGTTGACGGTGATGATGATGATGACGATGATGAAGGTGATGATGAGGATGAGGATGATGATGATGATGTTCATGATGATGATGGTGATGATGATGATGAGGATGATGATGAGGATGATGATGTTGATGGTGATGATGATGAGGATGAAGATGATGATGTTCACGATGTTGATGGTGATGATGAAGGTGATGATGATGTTCACGATGTTCAAGATGATGATGATGATGAGGATGAGGATGAGGATGAGGAAGGTGATGATGATGTTCATGATGGTGATGGTGATGATGATGAGGATGAGGATGACGATGATGATGAAGGTGATGATGATGATGAGGATGATGATGATGATGTTCATGATGTTGATGGTGATGAGGATGATGATGATGTTGATGATGTTGATGATGAGGATGATGATGATGATGTTGATGGTGATGATGATGAGGATGATGATGATGATGTTCATGATGAGGATGGTGAGGATGATGATGATGATGAGGATGATGATGATGATGTTCATGATGAGGATGGTGAGGATGATGATGATGATGAGGATGATGATGATGATGTTCATGATGTTGATGGTGATGAGGATGATGATGATGTTCATGATGTTCATGATGTTGATGATGAGGATGATCAATGATGATGTTGATGGTGATGATGATGAGGATGATGATGATGATGTTCACGATGTTGATGGGCATGATGACTGATGATGATGAGGATGATGTTGATAGTGATGAGGATGATGAGGATGTTCATGATGTTCATGATGATGATGATGATGATGAAGGTGATGATGATGATGAGGATGATGAGGATGATGTTCATGATGATGATGGTGATGATGGTGATGATGATGATGAAGGTGATGATGATGAAGGTGATGATGATGGCGATGATGATGATGATGGTGATGGTGATGATGATGACGATGATGAAGGTGATGATGATGATGATGATGGATGATGATGAGGATGAGGATGAGGATGAGGATGAAGATGACGATGTTCATGATGTTGACGGTGATGATGATGATGATGATGATGGTGATGATGATGATGATGATGATGAAGGTGATGTTCATGATGATTATGAAGGTGATGTTCATGATGTTGATGGTGATGGTGAGGAGGATAATGATGATGATGTTCACGATGTTGATGGTGATGGTGATCATCATGTTGATGATGATGATGATGATGTTCAAGGTGATGATGAGGATGAGGATGAGGATGACGATGAGGAAGGTGATGATGATGTTCATGATGTTGATGGTGATGATGATGAGGATGACGATGAGGAAGGTGATGATGATGTTCATGATGTTGATGGTGATGATGATGATGAGGAGGATGACGATGATGATGAAGGTGATGATGAAGATGAGGATGATGATGATGATGTTCATGATGTTGATGGTGATGAGGATGATGATTATGTTCATGATGTTCATGATGTTCATGATGAGGATGATGATGATGATGTTGATGGTGATGATGATGAGCATGATGATGATGATGTTCACGATGTTGATGGTGATGATGAATGATGATGAATGATGATGACAATGATGAAGGTGATGATGATGATGAGGAGGATGATGATGATGTTCATGATGTTGATAGTGATGAGGATGATGATGATGTTCATGATGTTCATGATGATGCTGATGATGATGACGATGATGAAGGTGATGATGATGATGATGATGAATGAGGATGAGGATGAGGATGAGGATGATGATGTTCATGATGTTGACAGTGATGATGATGATGATGATGATAACGAGGATGATGATGATGAAGGTGATGTTCATGATGATGATGATGATGATGTTCATGATGTTGATGATGATGATGAGGAGGAGGATGATGATGATGATGTTCATGATGTTGATGTTGATGATGAGGAGGATGATGATGATGATGTTCATGATGTTGATGGCGATGATGATGATCATGTTGATGATGATGATGATGATGTTCAAGGTGATGATGATGATGAGGATGAGGATGACGATGAGGAAGGTGATGATGATGTTCATGATGTTGATGGTGATGATGATGATGATGAGGATGACGATGATGATGAGGATGGTGATGAGGATGTTCATGATGTTGATGGTGATGAGGATGTTCATGATGTTGATGATGAGGATGATGATGATGATGTTGATGGTGATGATGATGAGGATGATGATGATGATGTTCACGATGTTGATGGTGATGATGATGATGAGGATGATGATGATGATGTTCACGATGTTGATGGTGATGATGAATGATGATGAATGATGATGACGATGATGAAGGTGATGATGACGATGAGGATGATGATGATGATGTTCATGATGTTGATGGTGATGAGGATGATGATGATGTCCATGATGTTGATGATGTTGATGGTGATGATGATGATGTTCATGATGTTGATGGTGAGGATGATGATGAGGATGATGTTGATGATGTTGATGGTGATGATGATGATGTTCATGATGTTGATGGTGAGGATGATGATGAGGATGATGTTGATGATGTTGATGGTGATGATGATGATGAAGGTGAGGATGATGATGAGGATGAGGATGAGCATGAGCATGATGATGATGATGTTCGTGATGTTGATGGTGATGATGATGATGAGGAGAATGATGATGATGTTCATAATGTTGATGGTGAGGATGATGATGATGATGTTCATGATGTTGATGGTGATGATGGTGATGGTGATGGTGAGGATGATGATGATGATGTTCATGATGTTGATGTTGATGATGATGAACATGGCAATGTTGATGATGATGATCGATGATCAATGATCATGGTGATGATGATGATGATGATGAAGATGAATATGAAGATAATGACGATGATGATCATGTTGATGATGATGATTATGACAATGGTGATGATGATGAAGATGATGAGGAAGGTGATGATGATGATGATGTTGATGGCGACGATGGTGATGATGATGTTCATGATGTTGATGGTGATGATGATGATGATGATGATGAAGTTGAAGATGGTGGCGATGATGATGGTGATGATGATGATCATGTTGATGATGATGATGATCATGTTGATGATGATGATGATGATGATGATGTTCATGATGTTGACGGTGATGATGATGATGAGGTTCAGGATCAGGATCAGGATCAGGATGATGATGAGGATGATGATGATGATGTTCATGATGTTGTTGGAGATGATGATGGTGAGGATGATGATGATGATGATGATGAAGGTGATGATGATGATGTTCATTATGTTGATGGTGATGATGATTATGAGGATGATGATGATGTTGATGATGATGATGATGATGATGTTCATGATGTTGATGGTGATGATGATGAGGATGATGATGACGATGTTCATGATGTTGATGGTGATGATGATGATGATGATGATGATGATGGTAATGATGGCAATGGTGATGATGATGATGTTGGCGATGGTGATGATGATGGTGATGATGATGAGGATGAGGATGAGGATGATGATGATGATGTTCATGATGTTGATGGTGATGATTATGATAATGATGATGATGGTGATGATGATGGTGATGATGATGACAATGATGACGATGGTGATGATGGTGTTGTTGATGATGATGATGATGATGGAAATGATGGCAATGGTGATGATGATGATGATGACGATGGTGATGATGAAGGTGATGATGGTGAAGATGATGGTGATGAAGATGAACATGATGAAGATGATAATGATGATCATGGCAACGTTGATGATGATGATGATGGTGATGGTGATGTTGATGATGAGGAAGGTGATGATGATGAGGAGGATGATGATGATGATGATGACAACGATGGTGATGAAGATGATGTTCATGATGATGATGACGACGATGGTGATGGTGATGATCATGATGTTGATGGTGATGATGATGATCATGTTGATGATGATGATGATGATGATGGTGATGATGAAGCTGATGATGACGATGAGGATGAGGATGATGATGATGATGATGATGGTGATGATGAAGCTGATGATGACGATGAGGATGAGGATGATGATAATGATGATGATGATGAGGATCAGGATAATGATGATGGCGATGGTGATGATGATGATGATGATGAGGAAGGTGATGATGATGATGATGATGAAGATCAATATGAAGGTAATGAAGATGATGATCATGTTGATCATGTTCATGATGTTGATGGTGATGATGATGTTCATGAAGTTGAAGATGATGATCATGTTAATGGTGATGGTGATGATGAAGTTGAAGATGATGAAAATGATGATGAACACTATTTTTGGTTTTACAACACGCGCACGCGATTTGTATGCAAATAAAGCGCTCGCGTTTTGTTTCTATATAACGTGCACGCGTTTTGTTTAGTTAAATCGCGCTCGCGTATTGTTTAAATTCAAAAATTTATTCCCTCAAAATGATAAGGCCGAGCCTCCACCCATGCTTTCATGGAATTCCTATGCCTATGTGTCTGCTTTGTACTTTGCTTCAGATTCAACATGCCTGTGCCTTGGAGTATGATAAACCATGGCAAATTCAGCATTATTTCCAAATTTTCAATATGCTCATGTTTAGCGGTTCATCTGATCATGCTGCATACCTCCATTTTTTATGAGATTTTAGAAACAGATATGGTTTTTTTTGCAGATTCTAAATATTTAAATTTTAACAAGAATACATAATTTTTTCTATTTTCTTCTTATTTATCTTCTGTCATCACTCCTCAACTCAAAAAACACACTCGTATTGTTTCATCCATATCTCTTTCATTTCTCAACCATTTAAAAAAAAATTGTATGGTGCACTAAAGAACACCAACCTCTACATGCTATAAAAAACCCATTTCCAAATAATTGCATTAATACATTCAAATGCTGCACCCACAATTGACTTACCGTTTTCGAGGTTTGATCTTTTAGATAATTAAAAAAAAAATTAAAAAAATTATTTTTATTATTGAAAAAATAGTCATGCACTAGTCCTATATGTTCTCTATATGTATACCGGTTTTCGTAAGTTTATTCCATCATTTATACACTCAGACACTGCACCCACAAAAACATATACCTTATAATTTGTTCAAAAAATAAAAAGTGCTCGTTAAAATTTATCTAACTTTACATAGTTAACAACATTTTCAATAGAAAAAAAATATATATTTGGAAAGGTCATTCAATTTCTTACATTTCTTGTTTTTTTACTGATCGCAAGATTCATTGTGCAAGTGTCTCAAAATATCCATGCAAGTTGATGGATGCCTATTTTTTCAGTTTTGTATTGCATCTAACGTGCCAAAAGAGACCCTTAACTTCTTGCACACACCCTAAAGTTCATTCTTTAAATTGATAACCTTGTAAAGGTTTTCGACTATTACAATTCAACTCATAAAAATGTTAAAGGATAATGTTAAAGGATAGAGAAGTCAACTCTTTATGCACAAAATAAAAAAGCTTAATTATAATCTCTTTAAAGGTATAGATCTTTCAATGGGCTAATTACATAAATGATTTGGCCATCATTAAACATCATGTCACTTTTCTAAGCTTCTCAAAGAGGAGTACTCTCTTCTCACGATTCTATTTTTCTATACAATAAACATAATTTTAGAGATAGCTTCTTTCCAAAGAATGAGACGGTGTCTTCATTCAACACTTTTATCAACAATAACCATAAATCTGGAGTAGTCTTCCCTTTCCCTTCCAAGAGAGACGCTTTCTTCATTCAACAATTTTCTATATGTTAATTAAACGATAGATGGGATTGAGCAATCTCGCTCTTCACACATCTTGTAAACAAAAAACATATTAACAAGAGATAGGATCAGTTTCCATAGAGGATCGCTCCTCTATTCTAATAAAAGACCACATAGCAAGATCAACCTTCCCTAATGACTGCTCTATTTAATGAATGGCAATCATAACTAAATACTTGTATAGAACAAGAGTAGAATGGATGGAGCCAACCCTCCTTTTGTAGGTCGCCCATCCTCTTCTCTGCAATTCATAATCACACAATATTAATACAATATTAAAAAAAAATACAGTATTAAACACAAGGGAAGAGTAGTGAGCCGATACTCCCTTCAGGCCGCTCTTCCCCTTCCCTGTAACTCATATATATAAAAGAAAAGAAAGTGGCACTCAAAGAGGAAGGCAAATTTATTTCCCCTATAGCACTTCATTCCAACAAAATAAAAACACAGATAAATATTCTCGAAATAATTATTAATATTTCTCATTCATTTTAATAATGCAAGAGAAAATTTGAAATCTCATAGACCACAACTAAAAACCAGGTAGTCCAAAGAACTATAACGCCAAAGAAGCTCATCAAAATTTCAGTAAAATCCAAAATAGTCCCAAAATCAAATATAGGCCAAGATGTTACATGTTAACAAACGTGATCAACAACTGCAATTTACACTTATTTGTATATATATTTACATGTAAGTTGTTACATGTAAACAACTGAAAATTTCTTATTTCTAAAGAACAAACAAGTTGCATGCTTTTTTCGATTGGTAAATTATTTTGCACATGAACAACTGCATTTCCAACCAGAGTAACTAGCATTCACTAGCATTCACGATTGGTAAATTATTTTGCACATGAACAACTGCATTTCCAACCAGAGTAACTAGCATTCACTAGCATTCACGATTGGTAAATTATTTTGCACATGAACAACTGCATTTCCAACCAGAGTAACTAGCATTCACATCAGACTATGCATTTCCGTTTCAAGTGCTTTCAATGCTGCCCGTGGAACGCAGAACGCCATCTTTACACCTCTCTTGCTTTTTGGTGGAAGCAAGATTGCAATTGGACATCCTGCAGTCTTGAGCAAATTAATAGGGCATGCAACCAGGGGCTCACCCCACCCAAAGTCCACTTTGTTAAATCCCAGCCATCTCAAGTCAGAGAGATACCTGTCTTCAACACACAAACGCACATCCATTATATCTGGACAAGAGCGTTTCATCTCAAGGAAGGCTATGCCCGATTTCAAGTACTTGTCATTTAATGACACCTTTGCCTTCTTTATCAACTTTACAGCAACTGAAAGGGACCCATTGACAACCTCTGCCACTGTAGTGGTGCGTGCACATGCCAAATACACACCATTGCCGTAGTATACCCCTGCAAGCGGGGGGTCTAACGCCCTCCTCACGTCTACCGGGAAGAGAAGCCTGACAGCTTGATCAAGAGGAATCCCCAAAGCCCTTGTTCTCACTCGCCAGGCCAACGCTGCTAAGACTTCGAAGGTTGTACAATTCTCCTTCAGCGCTTTTGCGATGGGCTGCTTTATCCTTTGTAAAGTATCCGAGTTTAACAAAAACGAAGCGAGGGTCAGTTCCTCGGCATTCACATTGGGTATGGAACAATTAGGGTTTACGACGAATCCACTTTCAAGGAGCTCATCATGCTGAAAACGGATCAGATGGGAGTGCTGCTGGGGTTTGAGAAAATCTCTCTGCCATACTGCTTCAATCGAAAGCCCTGCCTCTCCTCTTGCAATCTCTGCAACTCCCTTGAGAAACTGTGCTGCTCCTCGTCCGTCACACAGAGTATGGTCAAAACTGACACCCACAACAAAGCCCCCGCATTGGAAGCGGGTTACCTAATTTTTTTCCAAAATGAATGCGACCATTTTAGTGAGATCATGTTTGATTTCAACGGATCCATTAAAATCATAGGAATCACGGCAGAAGAAGAGGAAAAAGTTTACCTGAAATATGAGAGGTGGTACTTTCTCGACTTCTGCAGTGAGCGGAACCTGAAAGAGCAGTTGCTCAAACGAAGGCTGCAGCTCCTCCAATTCGCTGAGCAGTGAAAGAGTGTTATGCGTGGAGGCCTCAGCAAAGAGAGCGCCCTCTCCAGTGCACTCTACCTGGAGTTTTAGGCCGTCGTGGGTTCTCCTTACCCGGCCTGCAAGTGGGTAATAGTAAGCCAATACTTGTGACAGGGCATCTCTAATAACCTTCACAGGATTTGGGGAGGGCGAAATATTATGAGAGCCATTATTATACACAAGCAGTGTATCGAATCTAAGCCTTACAATGAGATGGTCATCTAAATTGGAAAGATAGAGTGTGGTTTTGGGAGAAGGTCGGGAAGGTGGCACCATGACAGACCCTATTACATTTGACCTAATTGGGAGCAATGCTCGTCCAAATGAAGTCTCTCCATTGATAAAACTTGCTTGCACCTTGTTCTCTCGATGCTCAAAGCTGCTTGAACCAAAAATATGACGATGCTGTAAGATAGATGGGAATAACCAGATTATCAATATTGCTGTTGGGTCGGTGTTTGACTGAATGTGGCGTAGTTGGCGTAGTTGTGAGGTCCATTTCAGTAAGCATTTGAATTTGGAATCGCTTAGAAGTTCGGAATGAGGAGGATAATCGTCAATAGTTGTGGTTGGTTATTATAACACTACGTAGTACGCAGGATCACCTACTAACATTGCAGGAGTTATTATCGTCCTTTTAGGATAGGAGGATAAGGATAATCGTCAATAGTTGTGGTTGGTTATTATAAGGCTAGGTAGTACGCAGCATCACCTACTAACATTGCTGGAGTTATTATCGTCCTTTCAGGTTTGACAATGCACAGTAATTATCGTCCTTTTAGGTTAGGGGGATAATCGGAGGGTAATCGTTAATCGCTAAAAATACATTACATGCTATTCGTACATAGTTGTGGTTGGGTATTATAACACTACGTAGTACCCAGATCACCTACTAACATTGCAGTAGTTATTATTGTCCTTTTAGGTTTGACATTGCAGTATTATGGTACTTTTAGGTTTGTTGCTGGAGTTATTATCGTCTTTTTAGGTTTGACATTGTAGGCGTTAGAGCTGATTTAATTTTTAATCTGTTGATCTGTAAATAGGTGAGAGATACCAAAACGCATACTGAAAAGAAAACCAACACTTATTATTTATATATATATATTACTTGTGGTCATATATATATTTTAGGTTTGACATTGTAGGAGTTAGGTTTAACCATACCGCACCACCAACTATTCTACATCTGGGGGATAAGTTTTTGTTTTACCTTGTTAATTATTTTTTCTTTTATTTATTGATTATTTTTATATATTAATATATTTAATGTATATTATTATTTTTCATATTTAGAGATCCAAAGGAAGGTGAGATATTAGAAGAAAGTTTTTAACCTTAAGTTATAAGATCACAAATGTCTCTCTATTTTAACTAGAGTTTTGGAGTAAAACAAGATAATGGACAATTCCAATAGGATTTATCTTTTTGTGAGACGAAGAAAGTTAAGGATGAATGTCACTTTCTCTTAGAGTGCCCCAATAGATTGGAGTCTCCCAATCTTTACTATAATACTAACATCTATAATATAGTTATAAAAGCTTTGTGAGCATAGGAATAATTTGTTATATTAAGCAAAGTAATTTCTTAACATCCAATAAACCAAAGTTGGTCTTAGTGGATACTAACTATCATCATCATCAATTTATTTTTAAATAAATATTATTATTATAATTAAATTGAATTAAAAATAAAATATAAACTTAATATAATTTATTCATATAATTAAATATCATTCTTTAATTAATTTTTTAGATAAATAAGAGATTATAATATAATCTTTTTTTTGTTAGTAAGAAATAATAGTGAGTGGGGACCAATGCATTTCCACCATTAACTAAGTAACTACAACCCGGGGCATTTATGCGGTCAAAATCACTCGTGAGTGACACCCGCCTTGGTCACACCAATTTGCAACTTCATTGAATTTTTTAGTGTTTCTTCCCAACTAACACACTCAAAGAAAATTTAAACCTAGATTTCCTTGAAAAATAAATAACAAATTATAATATAATTTTGTTGTAACTATTTATTGAAAAAAATTAGCTTTATATCAAAGTATTTTTTTAAAGTTTTTTTCCTTTTATAATAAATTAATGTTTTTCTTTTTCATATAAATAAATATTCAAAATGAATTTTTTAAAGTTTTTTTCCCTTTTATAATAAATTAATGTTTTTCTTTTTCATATATATAAATATTCAAAATGAATTTTTATCCAAGTATTATTGGAAAAAATTAACTTTATATCAAATTATTTATTTTAAAGTTTTTTTAAATTGGTTTTATATCCAACTATTTATTTTAAAGTTTTTTTTATTTCTATAAAATTAATGTTTTTATTTTTCATATACTTAGGTTGCTTGTTGTAAATTATTTAATTTTAACATTTTGATATATAATTATAATTTAAAATTAATTATTAAATATATGTTAGTTCTTTTAATTATATTTAGTTTTAGTTTGGGTTAATAGTCATGATCAAAATTCGTTGTTTCATAAATTCTTGTTTATAAAATCCTTGAATTGGCATTATAGAAGGTGTAATGTGTGTAGTTGGAAACAAAATGTCAATCATTCTTTATCTTGTCTTTTGGGTAGTCTTTTGGGCATGGAGATAAGATGAAAAAAATGTTAGTGGGACTTTTTATATGGTATTATTTTTTTATTTTAAATATATATATTAGAATGAGGAGTAGTCACTTTTATGGTATTCTAAAAAGTAAAAAGTGAGAAGTACTTATATATATGTATGAATGAGAAGTAATTACATGTTGTATAGTTAACTTTTAGAATCCTGTGATGGAATTGCACATATTAGGCCTATCTTACTATTTAGTTTCTACACCTTGTATGGACGCTTGTATTACATTCTTTTTTGAAGCGTTGGGCACTTATGGAGCTTGGTGACTTCTTCATGTAGAGAACACAAGAATGGAGGTTACTTGCTTGCTCGATACCTTGTACTCAAGGAGTATTCATTCCAAACGAGCCAAATGAGCATGTGGTTTCTTGATTTATTGAGTGGAGGCTTACATTTGGCTTGAGGATTCTTGGGTTGAGGGAGTGGATATGTAGGTGTGGCGGTTCGCGAGGAGGAACATGAACTTGGAGGTGGATTGGAGTTTTGGAACCTTGGAGGAGGAGCATTGAACTTTGGGGAGTACCACTCATGCCTAAAAGCCCTGTATTTTCATCTTTGTCACTTTGGAGCTTGACAAAGAAGTGCATTTTACAACCCAGTAGAGAATAGATGTGTAACTCGTTATGTGCTCATACTAGAGTTGACACGTGTCCTTTATAAAAAATAATAAAATGTTATTAAAATAACATATCCCATTAACTTAAATTTAAATTATTTAGAATTGCATATTTACAAAACATTAAATTAGATAAACTAAAATCATAAACATTGGATTACACATTTCCTCAACATTTCCACTATAAAAAAGGATTTGCACCTTGAGAGATTTGATCCCTCTTTAGAGATTTGATCCCTCTCAGTGCTTGGTAGATCCCCTTTTAGATGCACTTATGCTAGTTATATAGATCTCCCTTACCTCTCATATAAATAGAGGAATGCGATATTTTTTATAATAATAAATCATGAACTTGTGTGTATTCTTCTTTACACATCAATTAGAGATGTAAGAGGAATGCTAGCCCCTCTCTCTTGTTCAATATTATTTGTAGTTTATCTATGTTTGTCTTAAGGTGCTAGGGTTATTTGGATCATTCTTGAAGTCACCAAACCTAACTTGAATGAGAGTATATACTTAAATATCATCTCTTACCAAGATTTATGTGTGATGTTTTTAGCTATCCAAAATCATTTTATTGTGTCAAGGTCCTACTCTAACCCCCTTAACAACATAGTGAGAAACTAATATTTGTAAAAGTACTTACTTGGAAGGTTCTATTTATTAGAAACTTCCTTCACTAAGAATACTTACTAGCATAGATCCATTTTAAACCCTATCTATCAAGCACCGAGGATCTAGTTTCTTGAAGTGTACATTTTTTTACAATTTGGATCCCTCTTGGTACTTGATAGATCTGGGTTTAGTATATATCTATGCTAGTTTTATTTTTTAAGTGAATAAGTAATTTATATTTTTCATTTTTTTAAATATTTTTATTTATATGTCCGCTAGCATAACCTCACTAACCTTACTGGGTTGGACTAATGTGACAGGATCATACTCTCCTATACTGGGTTGGAGAGCACCTCTCTTCTCTGGATGCAATTAGAAGGTTATGCCTACTAGAAAGTTCATTCACTAGAAACTATATATAGGAGTAAAAGCAATGAAACAAAATGTCTTGTGAAGTATTTTGTAATTGGAGTTTAGATTCATTTAGAGGTTGCTCTCTTGAAAAGGGAAGTGAACATTACTTTCATCAATAAAAATATTTTTATTATGATATTTTATTAACTACAATTATCAATTATCTATTTGTGTGGTAATTATATGTTTTCATATTAAAATCTTGTTTTATTTCTACTCTCAATTTCCAATTAATGTTATTGAGGTACATAACATCTTATATTGAATCACTTTCCTAAGCTAGAATTTTTTTTTTAGGTTTAAGGTGTGTTTGGATATCTATAAATAAACCATTGATATGTGGTTTAGTTGGTACCTAATGTGAAAAATACATTGCCAATTATAGTATGCTTTGTATGTGATTCTGAGATGCATCATATTGTTAGGGTTCATAGTTATTTTAAAAGCATTTATAATAGTTATTTTAAAAGCGTTTATAACATGTTTTAGGACCCCTTTTGTTAATTAAAATGTCATACTTCAATTCTGATTTTGTTTTTTAATGTATATAATGTATTTTCTTGAAACTAATAAAAATGCCTTTTTCTTTTTTTTCTTTTTTCTTCTATGCATTCCTTTTGCCTCTATTTGGAAATTGGGGGCAAAGGTTGTTCCTTCTGTCCGTGTTGAGCTTATGGCTAGTCAATACAATGATATGTGGTTTAGTTGGTACATAATGTGAAAAGAACATTGCCAATTATAATATGCTATGCTTTGTATGTGAGTTTGAGATGCATTATGACACATTTTATACTTTCCCTTGATTCAAAAGAATATTGTCATTCATATGTTTAAAGTGATATTTTTTTGTTTTGTTTTTGTGGTCACCTGAATTTAAAAAATTATTTCTATTCATATGCTTAATAAAATTAAAGGTGAATAGAAACCATTAAACTCGTTGTTATTGCGCCGAGAGGCGCATTCTACAGCCCGGTATGAGGTAGAAGTGTGATTCTGTGCTCAACGTGGAAGTGACACGTGGCACAATGTCGGCACAATGTTGGCTCACGATAAATATATATTTAAATCTCCCACAATGTTGGCTCATAATAAATATATATTTGAAGCTACCACAATGTCGGCTTAAAGATTAAACTAGGCTTAATATCTATATAGGCTTAATATCTATATAGAGCAAAGCGCCGCCATAACTAGGCTTAATATCTATAATG
>LPNX010706314.1:133920-153770 GCA_001517045.1 Pseudotsuga menziesii | reverse complement strand
TGTATGGCCTAAAACAAGCGCCTCGCACATGGTATGAAAAATTAACCGAGCATCTTTTGAAGTTAAATTTCGAACATTTTGATCTTGATGATGCAACACTTTTTATGAAGAAATTTGGAAGATCTGTTGTGTATCTTGTGGTGTACGTAGATGATCTTTTGATGACAGGGAACAATGAGAGCTATATAGAAACCATAAAGAAAGATTTGAAAAAGATATTTGAAATGACAGATATGGGACATCTCCACTATTACTTAGGAATTGAAGTCACTCAACATCCTAAGTACATATTCCTATCTCAGAAAAAATATGTTGGAGAACTACTAGACAAATTTTGCATGACAGAATGCAACCCTATCTCTACTCCAATGGAACAGAAAATGAAGCTCACATCAAGCGAAGGAAAAGAATTTGAGGATGCGACCAAGTATCGACAACTTGTAGGAAGAATTATCTACCTTACAACAACTAGACCAGATATTTCTTATGTTGTTGGCATACTTTCAAGGTTCATGCATAAACCTTGTGAAGGACACTGGTCAGCTACAAAAAGAGTTCTAAGATACTTGAAAGGGACTCAAGACGTTGGACTCAAGTACTCTAAGGTGGATGACTTCAAACTTATTGGGTACTCAGACTCAGATTTTGATGGCGATAAGGAGACAGGAGTATCAACTTCTGGATACACTATGAGTCTTGGATCGGCAGCTGTCTCATGGAGATCATGCAAACAATAAGTTCCGGCAGATTCAACAACATAAGAAGAATATGTGGCTGCAGCTGAAGCAATGAAAGAAATAGTATGGCTCAGGAAGATACTTGAAGATTTGCAAGAAAAACAAGAGAACTCCACTCCATTATTGATCGACAATACTTCTGCAATCAAGTTGGCTAAGAATCCCAGATTCCATGATTGAACCAAACACATCAACACAAAGTATCATTTGATTCGACATCATGTAGAGGCCAAGACAGTCCATCTTCGACATTGTTCCACAAATGATCAAGTTGCATGCATCTTCACCAAAGCACTTGGACGAGAAAATTTTGAAAGATTCAGAAACATGCTCGGACTTACTAACACCCCTTTGGATTAAGGGGGGATTGTTGGAATATATTCTGTCGGGATTATATGTTATTATCAATATTAGGAATATGAAGAGACTCTTGGATGTGTGATCCCAAGAGTCATTGTAGATGTATAAATAAAGGCATTCTATGGAGAAATAATATGAATTTGGGAGTTATTTTACCTGACAAAAATAATTCATATCTCTCATATATAAATCATTCTAATTAAATTTATGAAGATAATTTTCTACGTAGATAGTATTATAGTCTTTAATCTTAAGTCGATAGCTTCACAGAGAAGCAATTTTAGTCTGCCTATATCAAGAATAAGAATATTGTAAATCAATGATACAAATAGAAAAGAAGAGAAGCTTGTAAGTGTGGGGAGAGAGGAGAATAAAAAGGAAAAAACTCTGTGGAGAGTTCAAGAGCTCAGGCTCTTTGTTTTTGGAAAGTGTTGAGAATCGAAGCTCTCTAAAAGGTGAAACATCCTTGAAAATTTCCAAGTTTGTATTTGCTGATATAGTTCTTTGTTATGTCGCGACAAGATATATATAAATCCATAGTTTATGCTTGAATGCGTGTTTATTTATCCCAACATCTTCTCAAGAATTACTTGAGTAAACGTTTTTTACATTTACCATTTAGTGAAAGACACAAAGAATCCACAAATATTTCACTAGTTTAGTGAAAGACACAAAGAATCCACAAATAATTCACTATGTAAAAGTTTAAACTTTTATGAGCACAACTCTTGACACAAGTCTTCCATAATATTTGGTTATATGATATTGTGAGTCTGTCGCAATACAGTCGCTGAAAAATGTTTTGTATTATAAGTCTTTAACTAAGAAATATCCTTTTATTAAGTTCTACTAAAAGTGGTTCCGTGGAAGTGGGAGTTGGTTGCAACTAAGTTAGTCGTGGGTAAATCCTGTCGCAGTAAAATCCCATCAAATTTAAGTGGGTGTTTTTCGAGGTAAAAGTGTGTTGGGTGAAAAGTCCATAAAAAGTGTTTCGACCAAAGGTGAAGTTTGTCACACGTAAGTTGTTGCATACTTGTCCGTCGTACTAAAACCCGATCGCAGTAAATTTTGGTAGCAAGTATTTCAAGGTCGCAAGTATTTCTCTCAAAGTAAAAGGTGGGGTTTACAAGGTAGTGTGTTGCAACCCCAAAAGTAAAAAAAAAAGAAAATTTATGACTATGTGGTAACTCAAGTTAACCATCGCAGCCGTCTCCACTGAGATATATGGTATCATAGTGGATTTATGAAAGAAACCTTGACTTAAAAAGGGAAAAGTAATTTTCTAAGGAAAATAGAAATGGATTCCACTTCGAGTACACACATATCGAGTTTGCAAACTCCAATATTCACAGAAAATAATTATGATGGGTGAAAACATGAAGTTGGGAAACACTGTTGCTTGTTTTTTGACAAAACAAATTGCAAAATTTTATGTTTTTCAACTTCAACCCCTTCAAACCAATATCTCCCTTAGGAATTTCACCTTGAAGTAAACACAAATGTTTTAGAGAATTGAATTAGCTATGTACCCATATTTAAAATAAAAAAAATTATCAACATATAGTGGCGAAATTTAGCGTGCACCAACGACATATACTTTAAAATTTTAAATATGAATAATGAGTGACCTTTGTGCCCTACATTTTTCTTAGAGATAGTTATTTATTTTAGGGAAACGAAATTCATACTCATAATCTACACTCATTGCGGTTGTGCATGGACTATATGTTGAGGGTTTTTAGACTTATATGCTAATTTTTATTATTTATCTAAATAACATATGTACCAAAAATGGTACCTTATTGACGCATGTTTTTGTCGTCTTATTTTATTTCAAATGTGACTCTTATCAAAAGAACTAAAAGCACCCTTTTGAATAGGACACTGCAAGGAACAACCTTGCGATTTTTTAAATATTTTTTGGCTTCGTCTTTGCAATGATATCGAATCTTCATTGTCACTAATTTTTAAGTCACTAATCTTTTTAATGAAAGTTTAGAAAAAATAGTAAAAAATAGAAATCCTAAATGAAATTAAATATATATATATATATATGATGAGAAAGTAGATTGAATGATGAATCTAGGGGTATAAACTTTGACAGGTAATTCTCATTTTTGCAGTGTTTCAACCTTGCTAAAGTGAGACATTTCTGAAAACTGTAGAAATGGTGCTGGAAATGTTGACTAAAAACTCTCGACCGGGAGATTTAAAATATCTTGGCTAAGAGTTATTTTTGCTCGAAATCTAACCCATATTTAAGCAAATATCTCGGTCAAAGGTTGTTTTAAACTCTTGGACGAAAACTTAAAAGATATCTCGGACGAGGGTTTTGTCACATAATGCTTTAAGAATCTTTTAGGGGCCGACACATTAAACTCCCGTGATTCTGATGGGATTCCACAACTTCTGGGTCGAGAGGTGTATATATAGGCTCTTGTCCAAGATAGTTTTCCTCAACCTCTCAATCAAGAATTTTTAGTTTGTTTTTTAGACGATACTTTGCAGATTGGTTTTCAGCCGTGAGTTTTAAAATTTCTTGTTTAGCTGAGAGTTTTCATATCTATATTGCAGTGAGGAGTTCACATATCAGATTTTGCAGATATGCCGATATTTCGCATTGTCCAAATTCTTCAGGCCACAAAATCTTTTCCTCTATCAAGGTATTTTCTTTAACCCCTATTTTGGCGAGCTCTTATTTTTTTCATCAAACACCTTCTATGAAAACTAAGACTATGGGGAGATATCCTTCTTGACAAGATAGAGCATTGTAGTTTCAGATTATTTTTATCATTCACCCATTAGGTACTTTCATGACTTTCTGTAATGTTTATCCCGAAACCCTATTTTGGCAGATCCATAAATTCTTCCTCAAGAACCCTCAAGTCTATCTGAAGATGTGGATAGGTAGACAAAAAACCCATCTACATAATGACCATATGGTGCGGTAATTTGCTTCAACCCACAAGCTATGGCAGGCATTTCCTTGAGGCCACTTAGGCATATTTGCTACTTTGGTGTAAAAGCAACTTGAACCTGTTTCAGTAAGCTGATAATTTTGTCATCAAAGACCTTATGTGAAAACTAAAACTTTGGAGAGATATCCTTCTTGACAATCTAGAGCATGGTAGTTTCATATTATTTCTATCATTCACCCATTAGGTACAACAAGCATTTTCTCAAGGCCACCTGAGCCAGTTTTCCAACACTTAGTCATTTTCAGGACTTTCTCCAAAGCTTATCCTAAAACTCTATTTTGGCACCAGCTCAGTTCCCCTTCTTAGGGAAGATGACCACTTTTTTACGGATTATGCTCCTGCAACAACTAGAAAGTGAATGCTAGTGCTTCCACTTGTCAACCGGCTTTCTACAACTACTCCTTCCTCCTAGTGGGTCAGTGAACTATCATTTAACAGTTTCCCATGGATAGGTGTCTCATTTTATTAATTATAAAAATAAATAATTCTTCAATTGCAATCTTTGAACCACTTGGTCATAAAGTTTACAATAAATTTAACATAATGGTTTTACTGAAATAAATAATAATATTTATTTTTCATTTTTGGGTATGTTACAAACACCCCCCCTTAAGCTCAATATCATCCTCGATGTAGCTTAAGTTATTTTGAGTCTTCTTGGAACAGAGCTGAATATGCCACCCACATATTGCTTTCTAATTCCTAGGTTGCTTCAAGTGGACTGAGGTGTTTCTATTGCACCTTTACCTATCCAACGGTGCGATTCTGGAGAAAATTTTCCCTCTTGTCGAGAATACAATCCGGTTCCACCAGAAAATATCCTTCAAGTTCTACCTGAATCACATTCCAGTACATCACATGAGTAGCATCATGTATATACTTTTTCAAAATAGAAACATGAAAATTGTTTTGTATTTTAAGGTTAGGTGGCAAGGCTAACTGATATGCCACTAGCCTTACTTTTGCTAGTATTTCGAATGGTCTACAATAACTGGGTGTTAATTTAGCACAACTCCCTAGCTTAAAGGAGCTCTTTTGGGGTTTCACTTTAACAAACGCATGCTCACCTACTTGGAATTGCTTCGAAGTTCTTTTAAGGTCGGCTTGATTCTTTTTTATGTCTCAAGCAGTTTTCAAATTGCTTTGCACCTGTTTCACTGTTAGTTCCAATTATTTTAACATGTTAGGTCCTAAGATCAATCTATCTACTGGATTGCTCCATGTAATAGGAGTGTTACACTTTCTACCATATAATATTTCAAAAAGACTAAGTTTTGTTGAAGCTGGATAACGATTATTATAAGAAAATTCAACCAAGTGCAAATAGTCTTCCCACTTCTTGGGATAATCTCTAACATACATTCGTAACATGTCTTCTAATACTTTATTAACTATTTATGTTTTTCAATCCGTTTGTGGATGATAAGTAGTACTAAAATTCAATCTAGTATTTAGCCCTTTGGATAAAGATTTCAAAAAATTACCATAAAATTTAGGATCTCGGTTAGAAATTTTTACCTTTGAAATTCCATGCAAGCGGAAGATTTCTTTCATGAAGATGTCAACAATGTTAGCAACTTTATAAGTTGTTTTAACATGTATAAAGTGTGCTACTTTACTTAGTTTATCCTGAACTATCATTATCGAATCATTTTGTTTTTGGTTTTTAGGTAAGCCAGTTGAAAAATCAAGACTAATGACTTCCCATTTCCAATTCAGCATTGGTAATGGTTGCAAAAGATCTGCTAGGTGTTTATGTTCAACTTTAACTTGCTGACATTCGATACACCTAGCTAAAAATTCAGCAAGTTCATTTTTCATATTAGGCCAAAAGTACTCTTTTCTCAACATGGTTATCCTCTTTTGATACCCCAGATGTCCAGAATAAGGACTTTTGTGTATTTCGTTCAAAATCAACAATTTAACTTCCGGTATATTTGGCACTTACAGTCTATTTTTTTACAGTATTAGACATTTTTCATTAAAACTGTAATCTGTAATTATCATTTTAGATACATTCTGAGCTATCTTTTCTTTTAAACTCTGGTATTTTGGACCCGTTTTATTTCTTCTTCAAATTGATCTTCTAAATCAGTTTTATAACTGCTAATTGGTGCTACAATATTTGTTACTGCATTTTTTCTTAAGGCATCAACCAATTTATTTTCTTTCCCTTTAATGTGTCTAATTTCAAAATCATACTCGCTAAGGAAAGCTAGTCATCTAGCTTGCCTTGCGTTTAGATTTTACTGATCAAACATATATTTTAGGCTTATGTTATCCGACATTAGCAAAAATCTTTTACCTATTAAGTGATGGGGCCACATTTTTAAAGCAGGTATTATGGTAGCCAACTCTAAGTCATAAGTTGCGTAATTCTTTTCGTGATTTTTTAACTTTCTTGATTCGTACGCAATTGCATGACCTTCTTGTGTCAATACTCCACCCAAACCTTCATTGCATGCATGAGTGCATACGAAGAAATCTTTATCTGGATCTGCTATTTCTAGAATGGGTGCAGTGATTAATAATTCTTTTAGTTTATTAAAGTTGGCTTTGTATTTCTGATCACAAACAAATTTCTTACCTTTTTTCTGTAATGAGGTTATAGGATTTGCAATTTTTGAAAATCCGTCAATAAATTTTATGTAATAACATGTTATTCCCATAAAGGACCGTACATTAGTTACTTCATTAGGAACATGCCATTCAATTATAGCTTTTATTTTATCTGAGTCCACCGATATCCCTTCTTCGGATATTACGTGCCCTAAATATTGTATCCTATCTTTATAAAATTCACATTTGTTGAACTTAGCATATAGATGATGTTTTCTTAACAGTTGTAGTATTAGTTGTAGATGTTCATACTGTTCTTCTTTTGTCTTAGAATACATTAATATGTCATCTTTAAAGATGACTACAAATTTTTCTATGTATTTACTTAGGACATTGATCATTAAGCACATAAAAGTGGCTGGAGCATTAGTTGGCCCGAAGGGCACACCTACAAACTTGTAGTGCATGTATCTTGTCCCGAAGATAGTTTTAAATATGTCTTTATCTTTAATTTTGACTTGGTGATACCCAAACCTTAAGTCGATCTTTGAGAATATCATCGCTTCACATATCTGATCAAATAGATCATCAATACGGGGCCAAGGATATATGTTCTTAATTGTCATTTTATTAAGTTGACGGTAGTTTATACATAAACGTAAATTACCAAGGAGATACACTTGGTCTTAAACAATGTTTTTCTATTAATTCTTGTAATTGTAATTTTAATTCATTAAGCTCCAAGATGTTCATTCGATAGGGAGATTTTGAATTAGGTACCGCTCCCGGTACTAATTCAATTGTAAAATCCAGATTTCTTTTGGGAGGTATTCTTGTTTCTTTCAGGAATACATCCACAAAATCTTGCAAGATCGAAATATCCTAAAATCCTATTTTATCTTCTTTACCAATTTGTTCATTATTTGTTATGTGTACAACAAAGACTTTACATCCTTTTCTTGCAACCATTTTTCATCTGTAAGGATAAAATTTGTCTAACATATATTTTCCTGGGTATTCGTGTGATAGTAATTCTTTCTCTTTCATTATTTAAACAAGTAAACGTTTTTTGAAAACAGTTTAAAATCACTTGGTGTTTTTCCAGCCAATCCATTCCTATTAGGGCATCATAGGATCTTAATGGTAACGCATTTAACTTGACTTGAGTTTCAAACTGAATCATACGAAAATTACAACTTTCAACATAATTTACTACCTTTCTTTTAGTTCCTGTAGCTAACTGAACCAACCAAGATTTTTCAAAATTTTTTAAAGATAAGTTGCACTTTTCTACTACGCTAGGAGATATATCACTTAAACTAGCACCTGGATCAATCAAGATGGAAATGAAAAAATTTGTATCATACTTTGCACTTGCATCATGAAAGTTTGATGATCCGTCTATCTGTTCTCTAGAGCTGCATTTATCCTGGACATCTCATTTTCCACATCCAACTATTTCTTCTTCCTAGATAGTTTGTACATTGATGTAGCTCCCCTTTTGGTTCAGATAATAATTGGCGTAATGCAGTCCTTGACATTCCCAGCATTTCACAGGTGGGTGTGTGCAAGAAGTTGAGGGACCTTTTAGATGCAATGGTGGAGTGAAGTCAATCACTCTCAATCCAAAAAAAAATCATCCCAAGCAACATTGAACCTGCCAAGCCTAGTCCCAAGGCTGGCAATAGGCATGCCAACTAGGATAGTAAGACAAATCGCGCCTCCGTTTTAGTGAAGGAAATCGCGTGCACGATTTCCTTCACTAAAACGGAGGCGCGATTTCGAAAGCCTGTTTTTTTTTAAATTGGCCGAGGTCGTCTTTTTCTCATAACCGCATGGCTATTGGATGAACAAGGACCAACTCTCGATTGTGCAAACGCGATTTTGGGTGTGCTTGAGCCCTCCATCTCCACCTTTGTATAAACCTCCCCTTTGTGAGGTATTTTCCTCATTTTTTTTTATGTTTTTTTCATTTTCTTCATCAATTTATTTGCCTAGATTGAAAAATTAAACCATATTAAATTAAATTATGGCCAATTGAAACAAAAACCCAATGGAATTGGCCAATGGAAACAAGAACCCCAATGTAATTGGCCAATTGAAACCAATTCCTCAATTTAATGATAAAAATGAAATAATTTTGATTATTTAACAAAATTCCCATGCCCAATGGAAACCAACACCCCAATTAACTCAAAAAACAAATGAATATATTGGGATTTTTTCCTTGTCATGTTTTATTTTTTTTTGACATTTTGTACACTCTAATGTTGAGTCTTTAAGTTGTGTATTTTATATAGTTGGTTGTGATATGATCCAAACCATCCCATTGTATCTATGATAACAATTATTGATGTGGGAATTGACAAGTGGCCTCATTTAAAGGAATTACCCTACCTTCCTCATAGAAATATAGTCACCCTCATTAACAATAGCTACCATAGCCATTGAATATCACCCTTATCAAAATTATAATAATCTTCATTATTAATAAATGGCTTAGAAATTGATTACCAACTTCATTCAACAATAGCCGCTCTCATTAACAATAAATAGCGTATGAATAGACTAACACTCTAACAACGTGATCCATAACTATAATAGAGACTAACTACTAGTCTCATCCATATTACAATTCCCCTCATTAACAATAATTAAAACATGAAATAACAACCAATCTCATTAATTATCCCTAACTACAGCCCTTTTCATTTAAATATTAGTTTCCCAATTCAATTAACTAAAATTATTATTGAACAATAACCCCCTTTAAATAAAGATAGTAAAACTAACATCCTAATCCAAATGATATTCTCTCTAATGGTATCTATATTAAGAATAAGTGTCATTCTCATTGTAATAAAGTTCATTAAATCACTATTTCCATATGCATATTCACAAGGATCCTTGTGAATCCATACCAAAATCCACAAATAAACACCTTATAATTTTGATGAAACTTCTCGAAGTTGCTCTTCCAAGAACATCAATAAACACCTTATAGCTTTGATGAAACTTCCCAATCCAAGTGTCAAAATAAGGTATAGTTCAATTTCCCATGCTTTTAACAAATATTTCGTCTTGAATGAAGGGTACTTTTTGGTTAAGGTCAAGACAACAAAGTTTAACAATAGACTCTATGAACGTAAAGATACATAGGTAGGTTGATGTATTTGATTAAACATGCCAATCACATACTAGATCATACATGATATTTAATCTAGTGGAACCCTTGCAACCATAAAATCCATAAAGTTTTGCTAAATAGCCTTTGGAGTTCAAAAAACATCACACTACAACAAATAATTACATATCTAAAAAAATCGTTG
Organism: Pseudotsuga menziesii; assembly: GCA_001517045.1. Taxonomy (NCBI): domain Eukaryota; kingdom Viridiplantae; phylum Streptophyta; class Pinopsida; order Pinales; family Pinaceae; genus Pseudotsuga; species Pseudotsuga menziesii. Next base: position 143,807 of record LPNX010706314.1, on the reverse strand, counting down.
CCTATACTGGTATTTTATTCATCAACAACACATTATGCCACCTATTCTTTACCGTAAAATTCAAGATCAATCTTTAAATTTACATGATAGATTTAGTTTATATGTCAATAGTTATACAGTTTTCAGCTCTTAGATATGTCATTATATCATGTGCTTATATTTCTAATGATATTTTATTTGTATTTATGATTGCAGTGGCTACTATGGATCGTAACAATGCGGAGATATTGAGATTCATTGGCCATTTGAGAGAGATTGGTTGGACTTGGAGGGGTGGAGATGAGCTCTGCTGCTCCCTGTCAGATTCATTGTTATCTATTGTTGATATGATCGCAAGATTGAATGATGCGTTGTATAGCATCGCATCTTACAGGGAGAGAAAAAGGCAACAATATGTTGATGGGTTAAGTTACAATGAGGTAAAAAAGCTGAAAATAACAAAACAAGCCATCTATTCATTGTTTAGACTGCTTGGGACGGATAACATCCTGGAGATCAGTAGGCCACATATTTCTATTGAGTGGTGCACTTTTCCACCCATCAAAGACAACTGGATGGATAGGTGGTACATGGTTTTTGACATTCCCCCTCACAACAATAGGGAGTACCGATGTACTTCCTCCGAAAATTGTATGCAGAGTTTGTGATGGGGAAACATGTCAACTATTTTGACATGTTGGGCTTCCAGGGAGTTGGTAGGGGAATGCCCCAACATCGACCCCATGCTAGGCATAGAGATGCCAATCCACAGATACCTGCACCCCGTGCCCAGCTACCGAGGGCAGACATCCCTCCTGCACATGACATGGTTGCCCAGACACAGGATGCATTTTTTACTCTGGCTGAGATGGTCTCTCGACACACAGCCACTATTGACTAGAGAGCGCCCTCTTCCTCTGCTGGTGTACAACCACTAGCTTCTGGTGGTGGAGAGACATCTGTTGGTGGGGATAGACTGACATCCCATGTGCCTCAGAGCGAGTCGCACATCTGCACATCGTGTGGGGGACCCTGTTATGGTCCTCGACCAAGACATGGTACCAGTACGATTACTGGTGGTCAGGTAAGGACTTTGTTTTAAAACTCAGTTATTGAACTCAATTTTTAATTGTTCCATACTAGATATAACATATTAAAATATTCGTAATATATATGCAATATTTACTCTTGCAGGAGATTGATGCCTCTCACGGGGGTGGTACTACACCCGGTGTGGTTGTACCCGAGACCCAGAGAACCACAATTGAGGTAATATTTAAACACTTGTCATTTTGTTATTACATGTATAATTTTGTTAATGCATGTGTTAGTGTTGATTAATTTATTAAAATGTCTAATATTTACAATTTTTGAAGTTGCAGGAACCCCACTTAGAATGTGATGCTAAAGACATTGATATCAACGACATAGTCCAAGGTGGAATTTACAACTACTTGAAGAATGTAAGTACATGGGTTATGATTGAATCTTGTTCGAATTATTTAAATTTCTTACTGTACACTCCTTTATAGATCGTTAATGTAAATATAATTTTTAAACTTGCAGATGCTAGAGCAATCTGAAGAGGGGCAAGAAATTGGTGGAAGTGGTCACTCCCATGGTGGAGATATGTTCGAGAAAGGGGTAAGTATATTACAACATGTTATTTTTTCAGTACATATTATTCCATCCATTCAAATCCATGTCTAACTATGGTAACACTTTATGAATGCAGACGTCATCGTAGATCCCTGCACCGCCTCTTTGGTATGGATCTCCCTGTAGTCCAAACATAGATAAGGGGGTTGTTTACACCAGACGAGGTCCCTTTTCCTTGAACAGAGCGGGTGTGCATGAGGATCAACCTACTCATCCCACGGTAATGTACACACTTCCAATGGCAGTTGTTGGTTAGCTATGTATTCACTTCACAAGTGGTTTTTCTTAATGTTATTTTCGCATGTTTACAGCATCAGGATGTAGAGTCATCCGTGCCAGACCTTAGTGGGATTGTTGATGCCGCTGTCAATTCCGCATCTACAATAGGGATAAGTCACACTGGGGTACATCTACTTGAATATTTGTAATTGCACATTTCATTTGTATTGTTTCTGGACATGCACGATGTCTAACTATTTAATCATTTGGTGAATGTAGCCACACCCTGGTCCATTAGTGCACGCAGCTGAGGTTGATGTTCAACCTACGGCTCCTCTTACTACTGGAGCGCACCGGCCTCATCCCCTAGAAATAGTTTTTTCGGTGAGATGTTCATTTTTTACATAATTGATTAGTACTTTCTCATTCATGTACATGTTGATAATTCTTGAGATAATTGACATATTTTTTTTTATTCGAAGAAAAGCATGGCAATGAGGCTCACTGCAAGGTCGAGTACAACAAAGGCACCTACACCCTCGACACCACAGGCACTTATACCCCTGACGGATGCAGTGAGTCTTTGTTTTATTTACAATTGAGTCATAATTTAAATTTTCAAACTTTGTTATTGATGGACAGTACTAGTTCAGTTACTTGATCAAGAAATATTGTCATTGATTTGTAGTCGCCAGAGATGCACAATGGTTGTAGATAGAGCCAAAGAGCATCAGAATCCAGGAAAAACAAGAGAAAGTTAGAATTTTGATGTGTTAGTCCACGACAAATATGTATTTTTATGTACAATCTGGAGTTAGCGTATAGGGGCGCAGTCCAGGACAGATGTACTTTTGTTTGCACATGTACATCAAATATGTTTTTGATACATGTACATTGACAGGCCATAGATCTAGGCCTTATATTTTTGTATTATAACTTTAATGGTATAAAAAATATTTCATATTAAGGCTCTTGAGATATTCATGGTTCAGTCTTTTAAGTGTGATTATACATGTGTGGCGAAGAATGTTTCTATGTGTAATGTTCCCAATTTTTTATAGATTTTATGATTGTATGGAGATATTAGTTATAAATTTGAGAACAATGCACAATTACAATAAATTACGTAATGACAAAAATGTACATTTTAATTGTTTTTTACCACGATCCAATTGCATATACAATGTTATATTAACAATGTCAAATTGTATTCAAAAAGATGGAACATAGGTCTAATACACATTTAAGCACCCAACACAGCTAAGCAACTGATCCAACTTGGTGGAATACAAAAGCACCTTACCCACATAATAACCTAACAAACATTTAAAGGATGCACGAAGTTGACACGCTTAAATGATGCACCAGTGTGGTCTACATAAATAAAATTATTTTATGGCATGATGTCTTTCATCTAACGAGTACATGGGATACACATCAAACCTAAAAGTATTCGAGTATTATAAGGTTGATTCAAAATAACGGTTATGACTATATCCTGCACATTATGTATGTCCTACACATTATTTTATCATTTTGTTAATGTACATGGCATTTGATGAATGGCCTTGAGTAACAAATTTGAAAGAGATGAAAGCACGGGGGCTTCACTTGTTGGCCAATATCCTATCACGTTAGTTCATATTGTGGGTTTAAAAATTATAAAAAATCGAACCAATATATTGCAGGTATTGGGAGATGAGGGGTTTAAGGTGGGGGTGGGTAGGGTGGTTTAATAAGGATTGAGGTATAAAAAGGGGTGAGGAGGAGGTTTTAAGTATTGAGAATGGATTTCAACAAAAAGAGTTTGGGTCAATATCTCTCGAAATTAAGGGTATTCTTTAATATCCCACGATCACACGTGCTATGTGAGAGGTTCACTAACTAAAGTCCCCGTGGATGAAAGTTATGTGTGATTAATGTACATGGAATTTTTGAAGCATTCGTAGCGTGAAGATATATATATTTTGTAATAATGGCGTAATAGAATGGCCACTTGTTTCTAAACATAAACATGTTCCATTACATGGTTACTGACTTAATGGCATTGTCTCCTCCTGCATTTCATCGTACAAACGCTCACATATCTTATATGAGGGGAAGATCTACAATCACCTTCAAGCTGACCTTTATGTGCAAAAATTTCATATTCACTTACTAAGCAAAACCCTAGTTTCCAAAATTGACAAAAAAAATGATCCCTTGTCCATGGACCTAGAGTAGAGGGCCACTCTAGCACTATCACGATGTACTAAATCCAACAGAGCAGACAGTTCATCGATTCAAGCAACGTTCATCAATCTATGGAACGTTGAATCCCACCTCCCATAGGATTTTAGGGACACCCGTTGAATCCCTAACCGAGGCATAGAGTGGAAATCGTGCATCAAAAAGGGCTTTCAGTGGGTCGTGCAAGTGTGTTTAGGTAGGTTCCATTTGGGAATGCTAGCCACATGTTCACGGTCAAGGAATTTGCAAAGTCGACCCATATGTGCAGAAATTAGACATTCACTTACTGAGCAAAACCCTAGTTTCCAAAATTGACCAAAATAATGGTATTTTCTCCATGGAAGTAGATTAGAGGGCCACCCTAGCACTATCTCGATGTCTAAAATCCAATGGAGCTAATGGTTTGTTGATCTGAGCAATGATCATGATTATATGGCACATTGAATCCCACCTCCTCCAGACTTTCAGGGACACCTGTTGAATCCCTACCCGGGGCATAGAATGGAAACCGTGCATCAAAAAGGACTTTCAGTGCTTCATGCAAGATTTTTTAGGCATGTATTATGTGGGAACGCTAGCCACACCTTCACAGTCAAGTAATATGCGAATTTGACCCCTATGTGCAAAAATTTCACATTCACTTACTGAGCAAAACCCTAGTTTCCAAAATTGACCAAAATAATGGTCTCTTCTCCATGGAACCAGATTAGAGGGTCACCCTAGCACTATCTCGATGTCCTAAATCCAACGGAGCCGACGGTTCGTCGATCTGAGCAACGGTCATGATTCTGTGGCATGTTGAATCCCACCTCCTATAGGCTTTCAGGGACACCTGTTGAATCCCTACCCGAGGCATAGAGTGGAAACCGTGTATCAAAAAGGGATTCCAGTGTGTCACACAAGTGCGTTTAGGCATGTGTTATGTGGGAACTCTAGCCACACCTTCACGGTCGAGCAATATGGGAATTTGACCCCCATGTGCAAAAATTTCACATTCACATACTGAGCAAAACCCTAGTTTCCAAAATTGACCAAAATAATGGTCTCTTCTCCATGGAACCAGACTAGAGGACCACCCTAGCACTATCTCGATGTCTTGAATCCAACGGAGCTGACGGTTTGTTGATCCAAGCAATGGTCATGATTTTGTGGCACGCTGAATCCCACCTCCTACAGGCTTTCAGGGACACCTGTTGAATCCCTACCCGGGGCATAGAATGGAAACCATGTATCAAAAAGGGCTTCCGGTGGGTCATACAAGAGTGTTTAGGCATGTGTTATGTGGGAACGCTAGCCACACCTTCACGGTTGAGCAATATGCGAATTTGACCCCCATGTGCAAAAATTTCACATTCACTTACTGAGCAAAACCCTAGTTTCCAAAATTGACCAAAATAATGGTCTCTTCTCCATGGAAGCAGATTAGTTGGTCACCCTAGCACTATCCCGATGTCCTGAATCGAATGGAGCTGATGGTTCATCAATCCGAGCAATGATCATGATTCTGTGGCATGTTGAATCCCACCTCCTACAAGCTTTCAGGGACACCTGTTGAATCCCTACCCGGGGCATAGAATGGAAACCGTGTATCAAAAATGGCTTCCGGTGGGTCACGCAAGCATGTTTAGGCATGTGCTATGTGGGAACTCTAGCCACACCTTCACGGTCGAGCAATATGCGAATTTGACCCCCATGTGCAAAAATTTCACATTCACATACTGAGCAAAACCCTAGTTTCCAAAATTCACCAAAATAATGGTCTATTCTCCATGGAACCAGATTAGAGGGACACCCTAGCACTATCTTGGTGCCCTGAATCCAACGAAACCTACGGTTTGTCGATCCAAGCAATGGTCATGATTCTGTGGCATGTTGAATCCCACCTCGTACAGGCTTTCAGGGACACCTGTTGAATCCTTACCGAGGGCATAGAATGGAAACCATGTATAAAAAAAGGGCTTCCGATGGGTCGTACAAGCATGTTTAGGCATGTGTTATGTGGGAACGCTAGCCACACCTTCACGGTCGAGCAATATGCGAATTTGACCCCCATGTGCAAAAATTTCACATTCACTTACTGAGCAAAACCCTAGTTTCCAAAATTGACCAAAATAATGGTCTCTTTTCCATGGAACCAGATTAGAGGGCCACCCTCGCACTATCCTGATGTCCTGAATCCCATGGAGCTGACGGTTCATCAATCTGAGCAACGGTCATGATTGTGTGGCACGTTGAATCCCACCTCCTACAGGCTTTCAGGGACACCTGTCGAATCCCCACTCGAGGCATAGAATGGAAACCGTGCATAAAAAAGGGCTTCCGGTGGGTCGTGCAAGCGTGTTTAGGCATGTGTTATGTGGGAATGCTTGAAAAGTGCATAGAATTGATTATTACATATTATAATTTAGTATTTAATTACAATAATAAATTGCTTACATTGAACTCTAGCCTTTTTAGAAAACCAAAATGATCCAAATCAACGGATCACATCAAATAAATTAGGTTCATGTAATATTAAATGTGTCCATTAAATCCCAATTATGTTTCCATCATTATAATTCGATATTGCATGACATTCACTCCCATTCTTGAAAAAGCTTTGTTAGGAGGCAATATGGAATGTAAATCACCAAATTTAAACCATAATACAATGTATTGCATTGAAACCAACTAATAAATACCCAAGGTATATCACATTTTTTATGTTAATTTGCACTTGCATCATAACAACGTACTAGGTATCATATACTTGCAAACACAAATGCCAAGTGGGATTTCAAATGTATCATGTAAAAGTGTTTACTTCATTGAAACACATTAATATTTTCAATATACAAACATGAATAATGACCATATTAAACTAAGGACTATGCGCAATGCATTTTCATATGAAATATATATATAATGTGTATCAATAGTCTAATTTCGTTTTTGATGTTAAATCTTTTCATTGTGCAACTACAAGCATTGCAAGATATTTTACATAAACGATACAAGACATCATGGCATCAATGAACCATAGTATTTATGGTATATATATAATTTTGTCCATAATAAAAATAAAATGCCATCATGATAGAATAGTGCAAAAAGTTTGAATTGATTTTTGGAATAAAAAATGAAATCTAAAGAATGAAGGTTGAGTATTTAAACAAAGACTCTTAACAAGTGAAAAAAATGCTTCATCTATAAGTATGATTACCTAAGCAATAACATCTTATATTAATATTTCTTGAAATGTTTATTTTAATTATAGAAATAACATATGAAAAAACTATTATATTTAAAGGTTTCAATGATCTCAATACATGCACACTAAAGTCAACTTCGTGAATCAACATGATTTGAAGCATAAGTCCACTGGATGTGAAAAAGTTGAGTTCGACGTTAGAGTGATTTTGAATTGAGTTGTGACAGTAAGATAAGATTAGGGTTAGGATTAGGGTTTCCTAGGTAGGGTTATCATTTCAGCATCTTTTTTCCATCATCCTAGTTGTATATATCGGCTGAAAACATTGACAATATTGATATATATGGTTTATTAATCATACGTAAAATTTGGCATGTTCATTAACTTGACATACAAGAGAATTTTTGGCATATTTATAAACAACATTAACTTGACATACATGGGAAAATTAAAATTATGATACATACCTCATTGTGCTAGATCCCACCTAATATCATACAACCAAGGCCTCCGAGTCATCTCTTATAATGATGGTCTCCATTAGTCTCTCGTGCTATGTATCTGGTAAGAAGTAGCGTACAAGAACACAAAATTGACATATTCATAAGAAGCATACATGGGAAAATTAAAATTATGATGTACATACCTCATCATGCTAGATCCCACCTAATATCATACAACCAAGGCCTCCAGATCATCTCTTATAATGATGGTCTCCATTAGTCTCTCGTGCTATGTATCTGATAAGAAGTAGCGTACAAGAACACAAAATTGACATATTCATAAGAAACATACATGGGAAAATTACAATAATGATACATACCTCATCATGCTAGATCCCACCTATTATCATACAACCAAGCCCTCCGGATCATCTCTTATAATGATGGTCTCCATTAGTCTCTCGTGCTCTGTATCCGGTAAGAAGTAGCATACCTTCAATGAATTCCGACTAGGCATTGTTCGTACCTGGAGGTTTGTACCAATGATTAATTTGGTAAAGCGATACACACTTGCACCTGGTTTGTAATCCCTATAAACATATCCACCCTTCTTTCTTGCATTGTTGTCATGTGTAAGATATTCACCTTTAACAACCATAGACCCGATGGGGAAGTGGTTGTTTTCATCATCAGTCATGGATATAATGAGGGTTTTCTTTCCCTCTATACAACGTGCCAACCAGTAATCACCACCCCATTCACTATCTTTTGAGGCAACCAATGTGTATATGTGTCCTGCATAGTATGATTGTAGGTATATGATCAAATATTTTTCGTGTGATACAAGGCCATTAATGTGAGTTTCAAGACTACGTAAATTTTACAAAAAAATGTTAAGGAAATGCATCATACCAGGTTGTACAAGGTCTGATACATGATCAAAATCTATAGAAATAGACGATTGGTCTTCTTCCAACGGAGTTAACTCAACAATTGCACGTTGATCAAGTGGAAGTGATATGCGATCCCATCCATCAACCCAATCCAATGATTCACACACATCCCAGTCACCATCACAACAAGGCGGGCAAAAACAAGATAGTTTTCTAGTCCAAATTTCAAATACTAGGTTATTAGAGCTTCAAACCGAATGAAAGCCACGAGTCCCAGGAATAGTCTTGCATTCCCATGCATGTGAATGATCTATGTCTACCACCTCCCAAAAAAATCTCTCCACATGTCTCTTTCTTGTGGATTCTACTCACATAACTGATTCCTCTCCCATTACTGACGTGCACCACCTGACTATAGATTGAGCATTTCGAATAGTAGATATTGTAGATAATTTCAATTCCTCTCTTCGTAGGGCTGTTTTGACATATGCTTCGGCTCCATCATGCTCTCCTTTACCATGCCCAGTCTCAAAATAGTTCCACATATGTGGAACTTTGTAGTTTTTATGCAATGAACACAACCATTGAAATATGCGTGCATTTTTGAACTGACCAGCACATCCATTAGACCAAATCTAGTGTTGATCCATCTGTATGTTCCTACCCTTCAAATGATCATAGAGCATAATGAAGCAATGATGTACATAGTGGAAGTCATGGCACCTATCATCACTTATGTAGAAGTGATATTCCTTTAGAATTTCTCTTTGCTCTTCACTACTGTTTGGGCCATGCCTATATGTAATATGCACCATCAAGGAAACCAGCTCAGAGTGATAATACTGAATTTGGATCTCATTTTGAGGTTGCAGAGTGTAGTTCTCGACAAAATCAACAACTGGAAGTATAGTACCACGAGGAAATGTATCTCTGCATATTCTAAACTTCTCATCCTGCCATCGTGCCAAGTGGACATGCTGAACATATTGACATGTCTTTTCAATAAATTCCTTGACGAAGACACTAACTTGTACTTGTCGACACAAAATGATCTCAATATCAGGTTTTTTTGTAAGTAAGGAATGAAATGCAACTATTTGCACATAGTTTTATAGATAAATGCATGTACCTGAGATGTCACCAATTATATTTTTTTGCTTTCTTTCCCTGGGACTATTTCATAGCTGATATATTTGAAACTTTTCATGTCTGTAACCATATTCCCAAATTCATTGTCTCTAGTCTCATGCATACATTGGCTCAATAATGCCATTT
>LPNX010706314.1:115319-127355 GCA_001517045.1 Pseudotsuga menziesii | reverse complement strand
ATGATGATGATGATGATGATGATGATGATGATGATGGTGATGGTGATGATGATGATCATGTTGATGATGATGATGATGATGAGGAAGGTGATGATGATGATGATGATGATGATGATGATGACGACGATGGTGATGATGATGTTGATGATGATGGCGACGATTCTGATGATGATGTTCACGATGTTGATGGTGATGATGATGATCATGTTGATGATGATGATGATGATGATGATGATGTAGTTGATGATGATGACGATGGTGATGATGATGAAGATGAAGATGATGATGATGATGATGATGATGATGATGAAGATGAACATGAAGAAGATGATGATGATGATGATCGATGATCATGGTGATGATGATGATGATGATGCAGATGAAGACGATGAAGATGATGATGATCATGATCATAATGATCATGATGATGATGATGACGATGGTGATGATGATGTTTATGATGTTGATGTTGAGGAGGATGATGATGATGAAGATGAAGATGATGATGATGATGATGAGGAAGGTGATGATGATGATGAGGATGGGGATGATGATGACGACGACGACGATGGTGATGATCATGTTCATGATGTTGATGGTGATGATGATGATCATGTTGATGATGATGATCATGTTGATGATGATGAAGGTGATGATGATGATGATGACGATGATGGTGATGGTGATGATGATGTTGATGATGATGATGATGAAGATGATGATGATGATGATGAAGATGAACATGAACATGATGAAGATGAAGAAGATGATGATGATGTTGAAGATGAACGCTATTTTTGTTTTTACAAAACGCGCACGCGATTGGTTTGTATATAACACGCGTGCGTTTTGTTTATATAAAATGCGCACGTGTTTTGTTTAACTAAATCGCGCTCATGTATTCTTTAAATTTAAAAATTTATTCCCTCCAAATGATAAGCCCGAGCCTCCACCCATGCTTTCATGGAATTCCTATGCCTATGTGTCTGCTTTGTACTTTGCTTCGGATTCAACATGCCTGTGCCTTGGAGTATGATAAACCATGGCTAATTCAGCATTATATCCAAATTTTCAATATACTCATGTTTAGCGGTTCGTCTGATTATGCTACACACCTCCATTTTTTATGAGATTTTAGAAATAGATATGGTTTTTTTTGCAGATTCTAAATATGTAAGCTTTAACAAGAATACATAATTTTTTCTATTTTTTCTTATTTATCTTCTGTCATCACTCCTCAACTCAAAAAACACACTGGTAGTGTTTCATCCATATCTCTTTCGTTTCTCAACCATTTAAAAAACAAATTGTATGGTGCACTAAAGAACACCAACCTCTACATTCTATAAAAAACCCATTTCCAAATAATTGCATTAAGACATTCAAACGTTGCACCCACAATTGATGTACCATTTTCGAGGTTTGATCTCTTAGATAATTAAAAAAAAATTAAAAATATTATTTTTATTATTGGAAAAATAGTCATGCACTAGTCCTATATGTTCTCTATATGTATACGGTTTTTGTAAGTTTATTCCATCATTTAGACACTCAGACGCCGCACCCACAAAAACATATACCTTATAATTTGTCCGAAAAATAAAAAGTGCCCGTTAAAATTTATCTAACTTTAGATAGTTAACAGCATTTTCAATAGGAAAAAATATATATATTTGGAAAGGTCATTCAATTTCCTACATTTCTTGTTTTTTACTGATCGCAAGATTCATTGTGTAAGTGTCTCAAAATATCCATGCAAGTTGATGGATGCCTGTTTTTTCAGTTTTGTATGGCATCTAACGTGCCAAAAGAGACCCTCAACTTCTTGCACACACCTAGGTCCTTTTGTTTAGTATTTTTAACAAAGTTGTTAGGCATATGCCTGCCTTTTGGTGCTGCAGTATTATGGGGTACTTTATTCTTAAAACCATTTTTCTGATAGTTTTTTCTGGTACTTAAACTCTCTTCTCTTATGGTCAAAATGACTTGTCTTTTTAGCCTTCCAGTTAGGTAAACTTTCTCTTTTCTTACTCTATTCATAACAGAAATTAGCCTTTCTCATAGCTTCCTCCAAAATTTTCAGATTATCAAACTCAATCCTATCTTTGAAGCTAGTAGGAAGACAACTTAAAAACCGTTGTATTTTAGGCTTTTCATTTATTATGTAAGGTACATATCTTAACAGACTTCAAACTTGATTCTTAACTCTTTCATGGACATGGAACCCAATTTTAATTCATAGAACTCCTTAGCTCTTTCCTCATATTATTGTTCAGATAAAAACTTCCTTCTAAAATACTTCTTAAAAACTCTCCAGGTTAAGTACTTCTCTTTAATATTTTTGACCCTTTTATATCTTGCAACCATATATCATCGTTTAGGTTTTAATCATAATTAGTTTATAGCGCTACAATTTTTTTTTGATTTAAATTTAGTCTAAAGATTTATAACCCTATTACTAACATTTTATCACTTAGTACTACGTGTAGAAACAATATAAAATTGTTACAGAAAGAACATTGTTGAGATTATGATATACATTTACAATGAATACTAAACAAGTATATCTATCTATTCAATTTAAAACTAATAAACGTAGTGTTTCTAACAGCATTCAGATAAAGATATTATAATATAATCAATCATCCTAATTACAGTTTCCTGAGCATATTCCAAATGAAAGTACATACCTAGAAATTAAATAGCAATTGAACCTGGATAGAATACAAAAAGGGGACAAACACCCACGAGAGACTGTTCCACCCAACCTTCTCCCGAAGTAGCCAAAGTTACTTGCTTAGGACCCCCGAGTTTGTTCATTGGACCACTAGGACGAAGGTCTCTACCACATAGTAGACTTCTGTAACTTAGCACTCAGTAGCAGAAGTAACTCAACAAATCACTTTAAATATCCCTTCATCAAACTTCTTGTGTGCCTGACTTTTTCAGTTTGCAGCAGTCACAAGGTTCATTCTCTTAGAAATCAGAATGAGTAGTGAGCATCATGCTCAATTTGATGGTTTATATAAGATTGCCTAGGTCTTTGGGTTAGTTTTAGCATTAAATGAACCACCAGCTCAGTCCTCCCTCTCAGAGAACATGACCACTTTTTTAGGGATTATGCTCCTGCAACAGCTAGAAAGTGAATGCTCATGATGCCACTTGTCAACTAACTTTCTACAATTGCTCCTTCCTCCTAGTGGGTTAGTGAACACTCATTTAACAGTCTCGCCCAGATATGTTTCTCCTTTTATTAATTATAAAAATAAATAATTCTTCAATTACACTCATCCTTGAACCACTTGGTCATAAAATTTACAATAAATTTAGCATAATGTTTTTACTGAAATAAATAATAAATATTAATTTTTCAGTTTTGGGTATGTTACTGTAAGATCCCTCTCCCACCCTGAAGAGCCGAGAGCGACTACGACTCATAAGAATAGAATTTAACCATAACTGCATCCTAGAGGAATGGGAAACCCCTCACCACTAGGAGGGTTCTCCCACCGCAGGTTGATCAAGAGTACTTGATACATATAACAATATATATATGTATATTCATGGAGAAACATTATATAATATATAAGTCTCCATATTTATGGAGTGCTACAATAGGTGGGACAAGCCTCATACGTATATGAATCATATATGGAACCCTATACACATAAATTAATGGAGAATAGTTTATATGGAAAATATATATATATACGTGACATAGGTATTAAATAAAGAACATGTTATGTTACACGCAATAGTGAGGCAAGCTCCATACACATATGTATCATATGTGGAAACCTTATACGAATAAATAATTATATATATAATGGGGATACATATATTTAAGATGTATCATATATAGGTAGAATATGCTTGCAAGCAAGAAGCATTTCATGAGGAAACAACCCCGTATGTATGAGTAATTATATAACTTCAATTTACCTTCGCAATGGTCATTGGCAAGCATGAGGAGCTGCAACATGATGACACAAAGGTAGATGATACTTTTCTTGGGCACGCTAAAGCGATCATAGAGTGCACCGCATAGCATGAAATTTTGGTTGCTGTGATTATTTCCTATATACGCGAGAGGGTAATAAGTGCCCCTGTGTTTTCCATAAATCCAAACGCCTGCAGCAGTATTTAATCGACCGAGGATAGAGTATTAGTAGGCAGCTATTTCAGGTGGGCATATTTGGAACACGATGCCATGTTTATGGAGTATTTTATTACGCAAAGTAATAGCCCAGGATTCTGGGCCTGTCACCTGACTTTTACCTGTTAATTTATTTGCCACTGAGAATCATAAATGATAGAGACGTTAAGCTGCCCCAACTTAGCCACCGTTTGAGGGCGTTACTTGACTGATGATCGTGAATTATGGGGACGTTGGGAACCGACCAGGATTTATATTGATGATTGAATAAGGGTACGGGGACCCGCCTGATTTTTGGAGAAGGAATCCACGGTAGCAGAGAGCGGAAAATGATCGGGGAAAAGATGGTGGGAATTGGTCGGCCTCACATGATTTGAAAACGATGACAGGCTCCCGTCGGGGATCTTTGCTGAGAGGGATGCTTGCTTTAGGAAGGAAGGGAATCAACATAGGAGGATGGAGCGACATCTCCAGGTTTGCGACTTCAATTTTTGGGATTAGGCAATTCCATCTTGGTTGCCGTTTGATTCTTTTTGAGTGCTAAACAATCATGCAAGTAATCCCATTTCATGACTATGCTGTATTTGGAGCCTACTGTCTGTTAACCATTCTAGGGATAGGGTTGATGGCGTCCTCTCCGCTGACTAATTCCAATCTTGTTGTTTATGCACTGTATACGTTAAAATGGCATCTTCTGCGTCGGTTGGAGTGCAGGCTGCCTGTGTTTACTTGCCTTATTTTTTGTTGTTGATCTGGAATCGATTCCACCCTTGGATTAGTCCCAGCCTATGCGCTTGTGGGTACCTGGTTATAAACCAAAGATCGGTCTCATTGCAAACTCAGCTCAGAGCCTGCGTGTGCTTTGGAGTGGAAATGCGTAGGGCATATGCATATAAACCAACCATAGAAGGTGCACGTTTTATTGAGGGTTTTCTTTGCTATGTACGTTGCCTACTCTTTCTCCTCCCTTTACTCTTGTTGCAACGAACCAGGAGTTAAACCAAAACCTGTATAAATCGACCCCAATTGCATCCTTCCTAGATCGACAGGATTTGGTCAGCTCCGTCTTGTTTAGCGTAGATCATGCGCTTAGTGGACCCAGCCTTAATGTGTATGGCGTTAAAACACTGGAATTTGTTTCGGCTTTGTGTGCAGACCAACTTTGGAGCTGGTTTGGTTCCCGGCAATAGTTATTGTATTTCTGTTAGTTGCAAAATCATCCCTAACTTCTATCGGACTTCTAGTACAGTTATGTTTTGGGTCGTATTCCTTCTAGGGGTTAAGTGTTCTTATCTTCAGCTGGATATAGAGAGTCGAATCCTTAAACATCCTAGAGTTGATACGGTAGGGTTTGCACTCATGTTTAGTCTGGAATATCCACTGCAATGTCTAAGAAATAACCATTATACTGAGACTGTCTTGATATAGACTGCGGCTTCCTTCTTGACTTTGACCCGTGGGAATACTGTGCCTATTGCCAACTGCTAGACTGCGTTTTTTCTGGAGCTTTGCCTGCATAATTTTGGACCTCGAGATATAGGTGGTGACTGTCTTCACTTGGGCTGCGTTCTTCTGCTTGATATTTGACTGCGTGTGCCAAACTATTTAGGCTATGTTTTGCTTCGAGTACAGACTGTGAATGAAGGGCGTCCTATCTTCAATTTATGACTGCGTTGTCTTGCCATTTCCTTGGGGATAGACTGTGAATAAAACTGCCTCTGTCCAATGGAAAAACTAGATCCGGTTTATGCCTGTAAATCAGGTCAGTGAAACTTAGTTCATAGGGAGAACTAGGTATGAATCCATAATTTTATCCGAATCATTTGAATCTGTTTCCTATTATAACAGAGTCTTAAAGATACCGGGGTGACCTACGATGGAAAATCGTATGCTTGGGTAGCTATGTTTAACTACAATCTGGGCGCTTCACCTTACAGAATGAAATCTTGCTTTATTGTGCTAATGACTTATCATAATTAAAATCTGGAAGCTGTATATATTTACATATTTCATTGCTGATGCATTCTGATAAGGTTCATCCCTCATGTCACGGATATGTTTTCAAGACAGAAATTTTCATAGGTTTTAGGTTGTAACGGCCTGTGGCCTGAAAGATTTATCATGCTGGCAAATCGTTTTGGTTCTACGGATTAAAAGTAGTTTCGAGGTTCAGCGTTTGATTTTTGTTATTACAACCACGGCTGGTATTATCCAGACCAGAAACCTGTGGCATCTACAAGATGTGGGTCTTACTTTGGATAAAATATTCTTATTTGATCTCTGGTGGGCTCCAGTGGTTTTAATTTGGATTTATGAATACATATACACAGTTGCCTGTTGTGCTTATTCATTGCAGAAAGTTGTCCCCTTATTTTCGGTGATCGAACAGCGAAGGCTTTAGCTGATTTTGATTCTGGTTTATGAATATATGTACACAGTGGCATATTGATTGTTTACTTGTTGCAGATTAGAAGTTGTCCCCTTACTTCTGTGATCAAAGTGCAAAAGCATTCACTTGTTTTAATTCTGCAAGTTAAAATGTTTTAGGCTTATGAGGCTGTAACTGCATATCACTTGCCTTGTGGATGATAGTTTTCTCTCAGGGAAACATACGCATGCCTCGAACTAGTTCTGGGCACAACATGAATGTACCAACAATTATCTCAAGAATACCTGTGCGCTTGTATAATGTTTGGTATCTTAAAAGAATGTGCCACGAGGAACCTGCAACGAAGGAAAGAGTAATCGGAAGGTAATTCTCAGTGGAGAATTTGGGCAGAGGATGTGCCCTGAATTTGTAAAACTACATTGAACGAATTAATATAACACAAGCTTTGGTGGACGTAGCCTCGGGGATGAGGTGAACCACGTACTCCGGTGTCTCTTTCATTGCTTGCGCCTCAGGTTGTTTATATTGTGCCTCTGTGTGTTGTGTTTACATGTTTACCTTCTTATTGTTATTTGCTGTACATAAGCTCATAGGCTGCAATGGTGTAAAATGATAGTCAAGGAATTGTGGTTGTTATCATAATGGTTTATTGTATGCATAATAAGTTAATTTCCGGACCTTATGTTGATACAATCCTGGTGGCTGTAAATAATGCTGGAGTTACATTAAAGAAAATGGTCAAGTAATTGTTTTGCTATGTATATGGTTTGACACAATGGATATGAAATTCCTTGAAAAGGTTGCTGCTAACAGGTTTGACCTCTTCGTAGTAATGAAGGAAACAAAACAAAAAAAAACTCTACCACTTTCCGCACATATTGGCATCAAGGGCTCACAGGGACACTACATATGGTATCAGAGCGAAAGTTACAATGCTCGGACCTAATGGACTTGCCAACATGGAGGTATGTTGTGAACTACGTGTTTTGATTTTGAGATATTGTAATACACGCTATAAAAGCAATATTGCTGAACTCTCTACACAGGCTTTTGGGAACTATGTGTAATGCATGAAGTTTGTTGCATGCCCGAAATATGGGAAGGGATTATTTGTCTAATTTTGGGGATAAGAAAATGAGGACAATATCTAGGGATTGTCACAAACAACCCTAAAACAAGATATACTTACGTTGCTTTACATACTTATTGATTGAAGTGAAGTACAAACTGAAGTACATAATAGTAACACATCAAGAAAAGATATTAAAAAATGGAATTACACAAGTATATTGTGTCACAGTCAAATAGGAACATGTTATTGTATGTTTTCCTTGCGACTTATCTTGGGGCAAGAATGTGTGAACAGATAATGCAGGTTTGCATGGTTGCGAGAAGCAGCACCACTTGAGGACGAGAGGCAAGATGAAATCCTTGGTAGAAATAATATCACTTGGAGTCTGTATGCTTCCCTTCTTTTATGGAAAGGTTACCGAGACGGTAACGTTTGATTGGTTATGTTGAAATTTCATAGCTTGGATAATTCGTTATGTTGAGAACATTCTTTATAAAGTTTTGGAAAAACTCTAGTATAATAGCTAATTATAGAATCTTTTGGGATGATCTATATATGCATCAAGTTATGTTGAATGTAAATGTAAGCCACTCAGGTGGAAATACCTTGATGATAAGATATGGATCAGGGGGAGTGCCAAGCTATCACATCGATACGGTATTGAGCATGAAGGTGGTGACCACAACTGGATAATTGAATGTAAGTTAATTAGATTACAGATGGAATTTGGCTGGAGTATAGCCAAAGTGAAATGGTAAAGTATCTTGTGCTTAAAAAGATAATGCTTCTTGTATATTGCACTAATTATAGAGGCTTGTATGAACAAAAACATCAACAAACCTAACATATGTGGTTAAGGTGTGAAATGGTGGCAGGTTAGCCACTTAAGAATTACTGATGTTATCATAATACATTTGTCCCTAGTTTGCCACACATAGATGTGGTGTTCACTGTAATTATCTAGACGACAGATGGGTAAAGACATCTGAAGTTATTTGAGTTGATGTATGTTGCATAATGTTTTACACTGACACTGCAGGATATGCCAAGAACATTATCAGTCGGGATTGACTGGTAGAAAAAGTATCCACTGTGTTGAATAATGAGGTTAAGGAATGCTGATTGTCGGAGGTCAAGGTTTTATGAACCAAATTGTAATTTATGCGGTTTATACTGACATTGCAGGTTTCACCATGATGATGACGAGTGCTACAATGAGCGTGCGCTACGATGTATAAGGATTTGCCTGCATAAATAAGTTGCGCTCAGCTTGCACATAAATGTGTAAGGAATTAATTCCTAGATAATTTATAAGGTTATATCACTCATAAGTGATGATTAAGCCGCTGCAACTTTAGATAAAAAAAGTTGTGAGTTATTAACAGATGTTTTGACTAACCGTATAGCCGACTCACAAGTCGGGACAATGACGGTAAAAGTCATGAGAAAGCACCTAGGGGTGTCCATTATGATTGGTAAAGTGGAAATCTATACTAAAGAAAATTTGTATGTTGCGGGAGCACCATGGTGTTAGGCAAGTGATTGTTGCGTGAGCACATCGGTGTTAGACATGTACGCCGCAAGAGCACAATGGTGTTAGGCAAGCGATTGCCGCGTGAGCACATTGGTGTTAGGCGCATGGCGTGGCAAGAAAAGACCTAGGCAGAAAAAACTGGACATCGAGAAGACAGGACGCTGTCTGATGTCGCTGAGGTGAAAAATTTTGACTGGGGGTCAAAAGGGAGAGTAACCTCACAAAAATATAAGTCCACCCAAAAATTTAACTCCAGGGAGAGTTCAAAACGATAAAGAAAGCTGTGATAGCAGTTTCTCAAGTCACTAAATGGTGACATGTCTCAATATGTAAATGTGAAAGTATGATGAAACTGAATTATGCTGAATTTTGGTGATACATTGATGATTAATAGGAGGCAGATCTAAAGTAGTGTTCAAATTGGGAACATGATGCAGTCCTCATTCTTATAAATGTTAAAGTATGTAAGAGCTGATAATAGTCTTCGCGAGTTTCACGAAAGAGAGGTTAAGAAAACAGAATTTGGGTTCTGCTCACAAGAATGTGAAAATAAGCCGAGGGGGCCAGCAAGGTTAGGGATGACAAACAAGTAACACCGAGGACGGTGTTCATTCTAGGGGGAAAGGATGTAAGATCCCTCTCCCACCCTGAAGAGCCGATATCGACTACGACTCATAAGAATAGAATTTAACCATAATTGCATCCTAGAGGAATGGGAAACCCCTCACCACTAGGAGGGTTCTCCCACCGCAGGTTGATCAAGAGTACTTGATACATATAACAATATATATATGTATATTCATGGAGAAACATTATATAATATACCAGCGTAGATCCAAATCCTAGGCTCTATCAAGCGCCGAGATGGATCAAATCTCTCGAGTTGCAAACCTCTTCTTAGGTATAAATTGATTTGATTCAAACCAAAAGACACATATTTTCAGTGGTGGGAGGTGACACAAAACTGGAGTATATCCATGTAAGCTTAGTATCTTTAGTTTATGTAGTGAAATAATACATTTTAAATACCTAGACACAATTAGCAATCACAATCTCTCAAGTAGATTACATGATAATCAATTAAAATAATAAGTTACTGTCATTAGAGGGAGGGATCATCCACTCGAGGATTAGAGGGATTTTCCTACCAATCATTCTCAAGAGTGAATTGTACAATTAAATTTTTTCATGGTCTCTGTAGGAATTAGAGGGATCCGGAGAAAAAAGATAATTTGAAGGTTTTAGCAATAAAAAAAAATAACAAGGATTTTATGACCCAATATGTACCACACCCTGTAAATAAGAATCTATATCTATTTATTGAGTAACTATAATCTTTTTAGAAATTTTAAAGTATAATAATGAATACACAATTTAAGCATATCTTCATTTGTTTCATTATGATTCACCAATAGATGGTACAATGTTCATTAAAAAACAATCTTGGGAAATGAAGCGATTGATTAGTGTTTGAAATAATATATTTTTTGAAATTTTTTTTAAGGAGTTGTTTATTTTTTTTATTTTCATTTTTAATTGAAACTTGGTTAAAAAAATAACAAATCTCCTTGAGTGAAATTTACCATGGATTGTTTAAGAAGCCAAATTTTTGCTGAATGTGTAGAGGGAATATATACATGTAAGCTTACTATCTTTAGTTTTCAGTAATTAGAATTAAATCCACTTCCATGTAAGCTTACTATCTTTAGTTTGTAGTAATTAGAATCAAATCCACTCAGGAATTAGAGGGATTCGCCTACCAATCATTCTCAAGAGTGAAATGTTTAATTAATTTTTTTAAATGTCTGTGTAGGAATTAGAAGGATCAAATCCACTTTGAACTTTATGAATTCAAACCCAAAATTATGATTGGTTTATTTCTTTTTAATTAACATTTAGTTTAAAATAATGGATCAATAGATTTTGTTCAAACCAATTTATTTATTCTAAATTTGGGATTTTTTTGGACTTTTTAATAATAAAAAAATTGGGAATTTGTTTCGGACCTTTTAATAAGATTTTTTTAGACTTTTTAATAAATTTTGATTAGCATATTATTTTTTTGGTTAAAATCTAACTTTGTGAATGTTTAAATTATATTTTTCTATTTGTAAATAAATTCATCATCAGAACAATACTGTTGATCATCATCGTCATAACTTATTTGACTACTCTGATGCAACTCTTGTATCCTCTTCAACCCCAGTTCCACTTCCACTTCCGTTTCCTCTTCATCTCCACTACGCTCTTCAGATCCAAAGATATCAACGTCTCAAGACCGGGCAGCTCCTCTACTCGATCACACCCATAAATGGGCAGCTCCTCTACTCGATCACACCCATAAATGTGTAGTCGACGAAGTTTTTCAAGACCACAAAGACCTGTTATTTTCTTCAAGAGAGAGCAATGTTGCAACTCTAAAGATATTAGTGTTGTTGGCAGTTCTCCAACCTCCACCAAATCATGACCATAGATGATATTGATATGTAGGAGGTTAGGCCAAACACCTCTCGGAAATGATAATTCCTTTATCTTCGTGCCCCAAAGCTGTAAATATTTAAGTCGCAGCATGCACTTGTCAATGGAAGAGTGTAACAATCTTCCCTCTCTAAGATCTGTCAATGGCTCTTTTCCGGCTCCAACCATTTCCACACAGGCAAAAGGCAATGCTCTTAGGGGACAATATCTGACATCCAAAATTTCAAGATTGTTCAACTCAGTGACACCAATTGGTAAATACTCTATGGATCCGGCATACCATAGGTGAAACTTTGTCAATTGTTTTAACTCTCCAATTGAGTCAGGAAAGCATTTCAAATTGTTGCAGAAATGAAGTCTCAATTCCCTTAAGCACATTAGGTTACAGAAGGAAGCCGGCAGATTTT
>LPNX010706314.1:96325-107212 GCA_001517045.1 Pseudotsuga menziesii | reverse complement strand
CCACCATCATCCCAGTAAGGTACTGATAAACCCTCTTATTTTTCATTGAGGAGATGCCAATCGTGGAGAACTTGCTCTAGGTAGTAAAGGCGGGCGGGGCCTCCTCTGGAAACGTTTGTTCCTCAATAATCCCAGCCGTGCCCTGCCATCCAATAATACCATCTAGTAATCGGGAGAGCAAAGGACAAGTCCTCGGCTCGGCTACTAATGGATAATGTCCATCCCCCATNTACCATCTAGTAATCGGGAGAGCAAAGGACAAGTCCTCGGCTCGGCTACTAATGGATAATGTCCATCCACCATCCCATCGCCATGTTATCCAACAATCAGGGAAGCATGGNCATCGCCATGTTATCCAACAATCAGGAAAGCATGGGGAACAAGAATAGAAGCTACAACAATAAGTTCTCGGCTACTCTCTTAAATTATGGCTGTTTTTTTTTANGAAAGCATGGGGAACAAGAATAGAAGCTACAACAATAAGTTCTCGGCTACTCTCTTAAATTATGGCTGTTTTTTTATAATCTTCTATCCGTGGCAGTTCCCCGATCTCCACTAAAAGTTTCAGCCGTTGTAATGACTAAATCCGGAAGTTACGATGATCTTACATCACCACAACAACTGAACTGTCCAACTAACCAAGGATGGGAAAATGAGAATTTGTCTGTGCCATGCCATCCATCCAGAATAGGGAGAGCAGGGGGAGCTACAAAAGTCCTAAACGAATTGACCATGCAACCATTCCATGCCTGAAGCAAGATATAAAAACCATGATGCTGCTGGTCCGGTTGATTCCAAAAACGCATCCAACTACGTATTTGAAAAATATAAGATTGAGTTGAACATACAGGGTCGTATAAATTTCCATCCAGGTGTTATAAATAACATTGTTTTTTAGGCGAGTCGATTATACGGAGTTTTTCAGGTTCTTCCTCCATCCATCCGGTGCTTCTAAGGATTTAGAGGTTCATAGCATTCATTCCTGACTCGCTTCACTACAGCCAGAAAATTTAGCAGAGATCCTGGTAACTGCCGGATGGATGATGGTCAATGAGAGAGCCTTGTTGGGCGGGCCTTCAGACAACATTGCTAGGAGATTAAATGTATGCTTTCATGTTAGTATCTGTTATTTACCACCTCTTATTTACATTCCTAAATCACCAGTTGTAATAAGTTAAAAAAATAAAAGAATCAAAATCATAACATAATAAGTAACTTTATATATATAACACAATTTTTTATTTTTACTTTTTAGATATTGTAATCTGTAATTATTATAAATAACTCAAATAGCTTTTAAAGATATTAAAATTAAATTTATTTATTTTCAAAAATCTTATTATTTCATTAGTTTAATGTCCAAGTGATATAAGGTAAGCTTTTGGCTGTATGTCTTTTAGATGTTCACAATTTGATTGTTATATTCTTATTGATTTTAATCTAAATTTTGAATATTTTTTTATATTATTAACTTTTTATGATATCCACAATTAAATAAAAAGTTGATGATTTATAAAAATGTTACAGAAAAAACACAGTGCTATACTTAAAAAGAAATGATTCAGAAAGAAATTGAACCAAAAACATAACACAGTACTAAACTTATAAAATAAAAAATAATGCATAAAAGAATTGAAAAAAACCAATAGATGCCTACTGCTTTAAAACTTCAAAAAACCAATAGATACCCACTGCTTTAAAACTTCATTTAAAGATTATTAAATAATACTTGTGAACATGACTTAACATATATTCACTTAACAGAATACTAAACTAATGCTGTTATAATCCCATATAATATGTAGATGTTATAATCCCGAAGACGATCTTCCTAGAATCTTGAAGTAGTCCACTCAGCCGTGTTACTTTTGAAATGTCTACACCTCCATTTATTTGTTATAGATTAAGATATAACACTCTCCACATATATATAGATGTGCAGCCAAGTGGAATATAAATAATTTTTTCGTGACGAGTTGAAGTTAGATACATGCTTCTCATCCAACGCTAGGAGGAACGTTTTTATCACAAATTCCAAAATCTCAATCACGTTTTATACAGCGTAACAGCTGGCTTTCCACTTCTGGATTTCCCACTTTTTCCACATCTAGCGCATTACTAAGATTTTTTTATCTGTTAACAGGAACAATTACTTCAATTACTTAACATAAGGAAAGCTGCATAAACATACAATGAAACAACCTGAAATAGAAGTATTTCTCAGTTATTTTTCATGTGAATGACAGCTATTGGTATTGGTAGTCTAAAGACTTTTAGAATGTTAATTTAACATAATTCATTGTTTCTCTTTTCTATGTTACATAAAATAAGTAAATGTGTACAATGATAAAATGAGTTACCTTATAAGCACACGGTTGTTACTTAAATGAGACTATTCATCTGTATAATAGTTGCCATCAAAATTTCATTTAACAATAGGCTGAATTCAAATCCCAGGTCCGACAATTCTCTATTCCGTGCATATCATTGTCCATATTGCTAAAGAGGAGAGATTTAATCTACTGACCATCATCTTCCAAATGACTTTCAAATAATGCTAAACAACCAAAAAGATAAATATAAGATCGTACTGTGGGAGCTTATGCTTCAATAAACTAATATGCTCATGAAATTTCAACATTTTTGCACTACAAATGCAAGACATAAAATGTTATGGAGCACTGCCCTTGTGAACCCAAAATCTTTTCAGTGTTTAATACATTAGCAAGAGGCTCCTGCGATTTCTACAAGCATGGGTGTCTGGCATTTAGAGCTTCCTAAATCAATCCCGGGTGATGGGTCGTTCTCCACAAACTGTATTAAAAAAACATAGCTCTCTTGAAACAGAAAGGATATAGCAAGGAAGAAGCGTTAACCTCATAGCGATGGCGCTTTCTTTGAGAAAATGGCGAAATGAATGTTTCTCCAGATCATCTGGTGTATTATTTGATGCATGGACAAAACTACAATTGATTCCACCTTGGCATGTATTGAAATGACACTGGAAACTTGGACTTCGCATGAAAGTATTCTCAGCACACATTTAAAAGCCAGTGATAGACAGCATGCCGCTAGCTGGGACTGTGGACACTCCAAACGATGAATGCGTCATCAAGGACGGAGCCAATAGAAGCAGAATTTTTTTTCTTTCAAAATCTGAAATATAAAAAAAATGCTTTATAAGTAAACCTTTGTTGTAGAGCTTAAGTGATCTACATACCGACCATCCAAAGAAAAATGACCCCTACCTAAAAACGATATCGGGGACATAATAAAACATTCAACTTCTTAAAGAGTAAGCTTGGCTTCTCAAACATTAAAGTTCATTCTTTAAATTGGTAACCTTGTAAAGGTTTTCGACTATTACAGTTTGACTCAAAAATGTTAGAGGATAGAGAAGTCAACTCTTTATGCACAAAATAAAAGAGCTTAATTATAATCTCTTTAAAGGTATAGAGCTCTCAATGGGCTAATTACACAAATGATTTGGCCATCATTAAACATCATGTCACTTTTCGACGCTTCTCAAGGAGGAGTACTCTCTTCTCACGATTCTATTTTTCTATACAATAAACATAAACATAATTTTAGAGATAGCTTCTTTCCGAAGAATGAGATGCTGTCTTCATTCATCACTTTTATCAACAATAACCATAGATCTAGAGTCGTCTTCCCTTTCCCTTCCAAGAGAGATGCTTTCTTCATTCAACAATTTTCTATATGTTAACTAAACGATAGATGGGATTCAGCAATCTCGCTCTTCAACCACATAGCAAGATCAACCTTCCCTAATGACTGCTCTATTTAATGAATGGCAATCATAACTAAATACTTGTATAGAACAAGAGTAGAATGGATGGAGCCAACCCTCCGTTTGTAGGTCGCCCCTCCTCTTCTCTGCAATTCATAATCACACAGTATTAATACAATATTAAAAAAAATATAGTATTAAACACAAGGGAAGAGTAGTGAGTCGGTACTCCCTTCAGGCCGCTCTTCCCCTTCCCTGTAACTCATATACGTATATATAAAAGAAAAGAAAGTGGGACTGAAGGAGGAAGGCAAATTTCTTTCCCTTATAGCACTTCATTCCAACAAAATAAAAACAGAGATAAATATTTTCGAAATAATTATTAATATTTCTCATTCATTTTAATAATGCAAGAGAAAATTTGAACTCTCATAGACCACAACTAAAAACCAGGGAGTCCAAAGAACTATAACGACAAAGAAACTCATCAAAATTTTAGTAAAATCCAAAATAGTCCCAAAATCAAATATAGACCAAGATGTTACATGTTAACAAAAGAGATCAACAACTGAAATTTACACTTATTTCTATATATATTTACATGTAAGTTGTTACATGTAAACAACTGAAAATTTCTTATTTCTAAAGAACAAACAACTTGCATGCTTTTTTAGATTGGTTAATTATTTTGCACGTGAACAACTGCATTTCCAACCAGAGTAACTACCATTCACATCAGACTATGCATTTCCATTTCAAGTGCTTTCAATGCTGCCCGTGGAATGCAGAACACCATCTTTACACCTCTCTTGCTTTTTGGCGGAAGCAAGAATGCAATTGGACATCCTGCAGTCTTGAGCAAATTAATAGGGCATGCAACCAGGGGTTCACCCCACCCAAAGTCCACTTTGTTAAATCCCATCCATCTCCAGTCAGTGAGATAAGTGTCTTTAACACACAAACGCACATCCATTATATCTGGACAAGAGCGTTTCATCTCAAGGAAGGCTATGCCCGATCTCAAGTACTCGTCATTTAATGACACCTTTGCCTTCTTTATCAACTTTACCGCAACTGAAAGGGATTCATTTACAACCTCTGCTACTGTAGTGGTGCGTGCACATGCCAAATACACACCATTGCCGTAGTATCCCTCTGCAAGCGGGGGTTCTAACGCCCTCCTCACGTCTACCCCGAAGAGAAGCCTGACAGCTTGATCAAGAGGAATCGCGAGAGCCCTTGTTCTCACTCGCCAGGCCAACGCTGCTAAGACTTCGAAGGTTGTACAATTCTCCTTCAGCTCTTCTGCGATGGGTTGCTTTATCCTTTGTAAAGCATCCGAGTTTAACAAAAACGAAGCGAGGGTGAGTTCCTCGGCATTCACATTTGATATCCAAAACCGAGCCGACTAAACTTTGGTTTAGCGCTCAGTAAATATTTTAAAAGAAAATAATTTTCACTTTTTAACTCCGACCTGTTTTTACTGCGACCACCCTTTTTACTGCGACCAACTTTTTACTGCGACCAAGCTAGTTGGTGCGACCAAGTTGATGCGATCAAATTTGGTGCGATCAACTTTGCTGCGATCAAGTTTGATGCGATCAACTTATCTGTGATTAAGTTGATGCAGCGGTCAAGTTGATGCGATCAACTTATCTGCGATCAAGTTGATGTCTGATGCGATCAACTTTTCTGCGATCAAGTTTGGTGCTTGATGCGACTAGATTGATAGAATATGATTCTTAGTCTAAAGACTTAAGAATATTACAAATACTTTTTAAGATGAAGTAGAATGACCACATTTACAAATCCAAATAACTTATGGAAAACATATGCCCAAATATGTAGGAATATTTGAGCCGAACAAAGTGCGGTAAAACCTGGAACTTTCATGCGGTGAGATTTTTATGGGTTCTTGTTCTTTTACTTATCAGTAATAGTAAAAGACATTTACAGAAGTAAATCTGGAAACATGAGCAGCCAAATAATCATGAATTCAACCACAAACTATTTCATATATTAACTATGCGGAAATACAAAGTAATACAAACTTGTCAGTTACAAACTCGTCCGTCTACAGAGCTTCAGCTCTACGGCTAAATCAAATGCACAGAAGCTTGAGCTTCAACTTCACTTTCTCACCCTGAGTTCCTGTGCTTGTATCTTTTCTTTTTTTGTCTGTGTTTGTGTTCTCTCTCTGTAAACTAAATTACAAAATGCTTCTTCTATTTATAGGCAATCTGAAAATTGCTTCAGCATAAACCGACTTACTTGCCGACTTACTTTCCATTAAAACTGCAATAACTGTCTACCTAACAACTTAACTTCTGAAATAAATTCGATTGAATTACGCTGCCTACATGTGGACTTTTCCCTCTTGTCAGACTGACAGACAAGATCGTGGCTTCTACAGACTCTGACAGAGTCGGCTGGAGATCAAATATAGATCTGCGAATTAATTACATTTTTCCAACAACATTGGGTATGGAACAATTAGGGTTTACGACTAATCCACTTTCAAGGAGCTCATCATGCTGAAAACGGATCAGATGGGAGTGCTGCTGGGGTTTGAGAAAATCTCTCTGCCATACTGCTTCAATCGAAAGCCCTGCCTCTCCTCTTGCAATCTCTGCAACTCCCTTGAGAAACTGTGCTGCTCCTCGTCAGTCACACAGAGTATGGTCAAAACTGACACCCACAACAAAGCCCCCGCATTGGAAGCGGGTTACATATTTTTTTTCCAAAATGAATGCGACCATTTTAATGAGATCATGTTTGATTTCAACGGATCCATTAAAATCATAGGAATCACGGCAGAAGAAGAGGAAAAAGTTTACCTGAAATATGAGAGGTGGTACTTCCTCGACTTCTGTAGTGAGCGGAACCTGAAAGAGCAGTTGCTCAAACGAAGGCTGCAGCTCCTCCAATTCGCCGAGCAGTGAAAGAGTGTTATGCGTGGAGGCCTCAGCAAAGAAAGCGCCCTCTCCAGTGCACTCTACCTGGAGTTTTAGGCCGTCGTGGGTTCTCCTTACTCGGCCTGCAAGTGGGTAATAGTAAGCCAATACTTGTGACAGGGCATCTCTAATAACCTTCACAGGATTTGGGGAGGGCGAAATATTATGAAAGCCATTATTATACACAAGCAGTGTATCGATTCTACGCCTTACAATGAGATGGTCATCTAAATTGGAAAGATAGAGTGTGGTTTTGGGAGAAGGTCGGGAAGGTGGCACCATGACAGACCCTATTACATTTACAGTCAGCTGACCTAATTGGGAGCAATGCTCGTCCAAATGAAGTCTCTCCATTGATAAAACTCGCTTGCACTTTGTTCTCTGGATGCTCAAAGCTGCTTGAACAGCTGCAGAGCATTTAATGCAGCTCCAGTAGGTTTCATGACCATTGGATCTTAAGCTGCTTAAGATCCAACGGTCATGAATCCTGTTGGAGCTGCATTAAATGCTCTGCAGCTCAATGGATAGCTCTTGCCGCGTAGTTGGCGTAGTTGTGAGGTCCATTTCAGTACCCATTTGAATTTGGAATCGCTTAAAGTTCTTGTGAGGTCCATATGAGTACACATTTGAATTTGGAATCGTTAGAAGTTCGCGTTAGATTAAACCAGACACTTCCCATGGGAATGAATAGGAGGATAATCGTCAATAGTTGTGGTTAGTTATTATAACACTACGTAGTACGCATAATCACCTACTGACGTTGCAGGAGTTATTATCGTCCTTTTAGGTTTGAAAATGCAGGAGTTATTATCGTCTTTGAAAATGCAGGAGTTAATGGCCAGGCGAAAAATACATTACATGCTATTTGTGGATAGTTGTGGTTGGTTATTATAACACTACGTAGTACGCAGATCACCTACTACATTACATGCTATTTGTGGATAGTTGTGGTTGGTTATTATAACACTACGTAGTACAAAGATCACCTACTAGCATTGCAGGAGTTATTATCATCCTTTTAGGTTTGACATTGTAGGACTTATTATCGTCCTTTTAGGGCAGGAGGATAATCATTAATAGTTGTGGTTGGTTATTATAACACTACGTAGTATGCAAGATCACCTACTAACATTGCTGGAATTATTATCGTCCTTTTAGGTTTGACAATGTAGAGTTATTATCGTCCTTTAGGTTAGGAGGATAATCGTTAATGGCAAAAAATACATTAGTGGATAGTTGTGGTTGGTTATTATAACACTACCTAGTACCCAGATCACCTACTAACATTGCAGGAGTTATTATCGTCCTTTTAGGTTTGACATTGCATGAGTTATTATGGTCCTTTTAGGTTTGTTGCTGGAGTTATTATCGTCTTTTTATGTTTGACATTGTAGGACTCATTATCATCCTTTTAGGTTTGACATTGCATAAGCCTAAACTGTGGCCAGGGATCAAATTTGAAGGGCAGGTCTCACATAAAATCCTAGGCTCCTACTTAACCAAAGATAACAACGAGTTTAATGGTTTCTATTCACCTTTAATTTTATTAAGCATATGAATAGAAATAATTTTTTAAATTTAGGTGACCACAAAAACAAAAACAAAAAATATCACTTTAAAAATATGAATGACAATATTCTTTTGAATCAAGGGAACGTATAAAATGTGTCATAATGCATCTCAAAATCACATACAAAGCATATTATAATTTGGCAATGTTATTTTCACATTATGTACCAACTAAACCACATATCATTGTATTGACTAGCCATAAGCTCGACAGGGGCAAAAGGAACAACCTTTGCCCCCAATTTCCAAATAGAGGCAAAAGGAATGCATAGAAGAAAAAAGAAAAAAGAAAAGAAAAAGGCATTTTTATTGTTTCAAGGAAACACATTATATACATAAAAAAAAACAAAATCAGAATTGAAGTATGACCTTTTAATTAAGAGAAGGGGTCCTAAAACATGTTATAAATGCTTTTAAAATAACTAAGAACCCTAACAAGATGATGCATCTTAGAATCACATACAAAGCATATTATAATTCGCAATGTTTTTTTCACATTAGGTACCAACTAAACTACATATCGATGGTTTATTTATAGATATCCAAACACACCTTAAACCTAAAAAAAAAATCTAGCTTAGGAAAGTGATTCTATATAAGATGTTATGTACCTTAATAACATTAATTGGAAATTGAGAGTAGAAATAAAACAAGATTTTAATATGAAAACATAGAATTACCACACAAATAGATAATTGATAATTGTAGTTAATAAAATATCATAATAAAAATATTTTTATTGATGAAAGTAATGTTCACTTCCTTTTTCAAGAAAGCAACCTCTAAATGAATCTAAACTCCAATTACAAAATACTTCACAAGACATTTTGTTTCATTGCTTTTACTCCTATATATGGTTTCTAGTGAATGAACTTTCTAGTAGGCATAACCTTCTAATTGCATCCAGAAAAGAGAGGTGCTCTCCAACCCAGTATAGGAGAGTATGATCCTGTCACATTAGTCCAACCCAGTAAGGTTAGTGAGGTTATGCTAGCGGAGATAAGTAAAAATATTAAAAAAAATGAAAAATATAAATTACTTATTGACTTAAAAAAATAAAAATAAACTAGCATAGATATATACTAAATCTGGATCTATCAAGTACCAAGAGGGATCCAAATTGTAAAAAAATGTACACCTCAAGAAACTAGATCCTGGGTGCTTAATAGATTGGGTTTAAAATGGATCTATGCTAGTAAGTATTCTTAGTGAAGGAAGTTTCTAATAGATGGAACCTTCCAAGTAAGTATTTTTACAAATATTAGTTTCTCACTATGTTGTTAAGGGGGTTAGAGTAGGACCTTGACACAATAAAATGATTTTGGATAGCTAAAAACATCACACATAAATCTTGGTAAGAGATGATATTTAAGTATATACTCATTCAAGTTAGGTTTAGTGACTTCAAGAATGATCCAAATAACCCTAGCACCTTATGACAAAGATAGATAAACTACAAATAATATTAAACAAGAGAGAGGGGCTAGCATTCCTCTTACATCTCTAATTGATGTGTAAAGAAGAATACACACAAGTTCATGATTTATTATTATAAAAAATATCTCATTCCTCTATTTATATGAGAGGTATGGGAGATCTATATAGCCAGCATAAATGCATCTAAATAAATGCATCTAAAAGGGGATCTACCAAGCACTGAGAGGGATCAAATCTCTCACGTGCAAATATTTTTTTAGAGTGGAAATGTTGAGGAAATGTGTAATCCAATGTTTATGATTTTAGTTTATCTAATTTATTGTTTTATATATATGCAATTCTAAATAATTTAAATTTAAGTTAATGGGATATGTTATTTTAATAACATTTTATTATTTTTTATGAAGGACACGTGTCAACTCTAGTATGAGCACATAAGGAGTTACACATCTATTCTCTATTGGGTTGTAGAATGCGTCTCTTTGTCAAGCTCCAAAGTGAAAAAGATGAAAAGACAAGGCTTTTAGGCATGAGTGGTACTCCCCAAGGTTCAATGCTCCTCCTCCAAGGTTCCAAAACTCTAATCCACCTCCAAGTTCATGTTCCTCCTCGTGAACTGCCACACCTACATATCCACTCCCTCAACCCAAGAATCCTCAAGCCAAATGTAAGCCTCTACTCAATAAATCAAGAAACCACATGCTCATTTCGCTCGTTTGGAATGAATACTCCTTGAGTATAAGGTATCGTGCAAGCAAGTAACCTCCATTCTTGTGTTCTCTACATGAAGAAGTCACCAAGCTCCATAAGTGCCCAACGCTTCAAAAAAGAATGTAATACAAGCATCCATACAAGGTGTAGAAACTAAATAGTAAGATAAACCTAATATATGCAATTCCATCACAGGATTCCAAAAGTTAACTATACGACATGTAATTACTTCTCATTCCTCTATATATATAAAAGTACTTCTTATTTTTTTTTAAATATCATAAAAGTGATTACTTCTCATTCTCATTCTCATTCTAATATATATATATTTAAAATAAAAAATAATACCATATAAAAAGTCCCACTCACATTTTTTTAATCTTATCTCCATGCCCAAAAGACAAGGTAAAGAACGATTGACATTTTGTTTCCAACTACACACATTACACCTTCTATAATGCCA
The DNA here is from genome assembly GCA_001517045.1 of Pseudotsuga menziesii. Classification (NCBI taxonomy): domain Eukaryota; kingdom Viridiplantae; phylum Streptophyta; class Pinopsida; order Pinales; family Pinaceae; genus Pseudotsuga; species Pseudotsuga menziesii. The sequence continues at coordinate 96,327 of LPNX010706314.1, read as the reverse complement.
AT
>LPNX010706314.1:26576-96075 GCA_001517045.1 Pseudotsuga menziesii | reverse complement strand
GTTAATTTTTTCCAATAATACTTGGATAAAAATTCATTTTGAATATTTATATATATGAAAAAGAAAAATATTAATTTATTATAAAAGGGAAAAAAACTTTAAGAGAAATAGTTTGATATAAAGCTAATTCTGTTCAATAAATAGTTACAACAAAATTATATTATAATTTTTTATTTATTTTTCAAGGAAATTTAGGTTTAAATTTTCTTTGAGTGGGTTAGTTGGGAAGAAACACTAAAAAATTCAATGAAGTTGAAGATTGGTGTGACCAAGGCGGGTGTCATTCACTAGTGATTTTGACCGCATAAATGCTCCGGGTTGTAGTTACTTAGTTAATGGTGGAAATGCATTGGTCCCCAATAACTATTATTTCTTACTAACAAAAAAAGAAAAAAAAAGATTATATTATAATCTCTTCTTTATCTAAAAAATTAATTAAAGAATGATATTTAATTATATGAATAAATTATATTAATTTTATATTTTATTTTTAATTCAATTTAATAATAATAATATTTATTTAAAAATAAATTGATGATGATGATGATAGTTAGTATTCACTGAGATCAACTTTGGTTTATTGGATCTTAAGAAATTACTTTGTTTGATATAACAAATTATTCCTATGCTCACAAAGCCTCTATAACTATATTAGAGATGTTAGTATTATAGTAAAGATTGGGAGACTCCAATCTAATGTGGTTGTATGTAGGGCACTCTAAGAGAAAGTGACATTCATCCTTAACTTTCTTGGTATGATAAAAAGATAAATCCTATCGGAATTGTCCATTATCTTGTTTTACTCCAAAACTCTAGTTAAAATAGAGAGACATTTGTAATCTTATAACTTAAGGTTAATAACTTTCTTCTAATATCTTAGCTTCCTTTGGATCTCTAAATATAGAAAAATAATGATATACATTAAATATATTAACATATGAAAATAATAAATAAATAAAACAAAAAATAATTAACAAGGTAAAACAAAAACTTATCTCCACATGTAGAACAGTTGGTGGCGGGGTATGGTTAAGACGCCCCCTAAGCTGAAAGGTCGTCGGTTCTAATCCCATCAGATACCAAAAAATCCAACCATGTTAAGGGTTGGTGCGGTCCAAGCTGGGTGCGATCCCCGGGTGATTTTGACGGCTTAGATGCCCCTGGTTGGTGGTTACTTAGCCAATGGCAACCCTGCTACTCAGGGGGTTCCACCACTTTGCCAACAAACCAAAAAAACCATAAAACAACAACTTTCATATATTTATTTTTGTTTCTTTGTTTTAAGTCTGGGAATTTTATTTTATTATTTGATTATATAATGTATAAAAATTATAATTGCCTCAAAGTGGCACATGTAGGCTCAATAATAATAATAATAATAATAATAATAAGTAAAAAATAAAAAAACTTATAATATGTGGCTTATAATTAAAATAATAAAAAATAAAAATATTATACTCATATAAATATACAACCATATTACGGCAATACTCACAATCTTACAAACTCAATAGTAAAATTAAATTGAATTGAGTAGTAAAAAGAAAAAGTATAAAAAAACAAGAACATATAAATTTAATATTAAATTAACTAAAATGTAAAACACATTTAGTTGACTTTACAAAATAGTAGCTATTCCAATAACAACACTACATTTACCTTAGAAAACCCCATAGGGAAAAACCAACCTTCAATAATAGATTTATTATTGGTCGGCCAAGGCTAAGAGCATCTTGCTGCTCACTTTGGCACATTACAATGGAATATTACAAACATATTTATAAGGTTGTTTAAATGCAAATACAAGTAGCAAGAAATAGTGGGCCACTAAAACCATGTGCTTTAAAGCACTTACATCCTTGGTCATTCCCAAGTCCAGGTTAACCCTAACATGTAAATGTTGTGTTTAAAATCTTCATTTGATGGTAAAATGTTTTTCAAGTTCCAATTTATTCTCTAAATATAGATTTTAAAATTTTATATAGATTATTTTACTCATTAACTACTCTTAATATATATTATTAGTTTTAAAGAAAGACAAGTAAAGCAATTTTTGGAAAACTATTTGATTATATGATTATTAATGTTACTCAACTCATTTTCTTTTAAATATTTACTCTATTTTGAAATTAATTAAGCAAGTTCACCAAGTAAGAATACTTATTATACATTTTTATAAATTAAAAAGGGTTTGCACCTCAAGAAAACTTAATCCCTCTCGGTGCTTGTTAGAGCCATAGTTAAGATGGATTTATACTGGTTTAGATTCAAAGTATTATTATAAAAGTAAATGAACTTAATTTTGTATTATAAAAAATTTATAATTTTATTAAATAATCAAATTGTTTATTTATATTTATATTATATAAATTATAAAATTTATAATTTAAATTTAAAAAATTATTATAAAAGTAAATGAAAATAATTTTAATTAAAAAAATTATTAAATAATCAAATTGTTTATTTTAATTTTAAAATAAAAATATTAAAAAATGGTTATATAATTACTCTTATACAACCTTCAAAGTGCATCCTAATAATCTTCACATGATATGAGGAGGCCAAAATATTTTGAGACCCATTATTATACACAAGCAACTTGTCGAATCTACACCTTACAATGCGATGGTCATCTATATTGGAAAGATAGAGTATGGTTTTGGGAGAAGATCGGGAAGGTGGCACCATGAGATTGGGAGCAATATTCCTCCATATTGGAAGGTTTTATAATAATACTTTTAATATTTATTTACTTTTATTTTCGATGTTCCATGGAACTTAGAATTTGTAGAGATTTTTTTTGATTTAACTAAACTTTTCCAAATTGTTGGAAGCTTATTGGGAACTTTTATCTTTAAGAGGATTTTTTTTTGCACGTTTAGTACATTGGGAAGTTTCACACAATCATGATCATCGTTTTGGTTGTTAGTAACATTCATATTTCCTCACCACAGTGCTACCTTGTGGAGTTGATGCATTGATCTTTGTCTACTACTTGTGCTATAGAGTGTTCACTTGCCCCTACTCTGAATTGTAATGACCACTAATCAATAATAGATGTAAATCTATTTAAACTTTTTATATATCGAATAAAAGAAAATAAATTTATTTGTTCACCTAAATTCAAATCTTTATTTAAAACTAAATTCATGTATTACATTTCAATAAAAATTATCTTGATTTTTTATTTTATAATAATTAAAATTGGAATGTTTATACACCTTCCCAAATACCCTAACATAGAATGTCTTGTAAACATATAATATTCCAATACATTTTAATTATAGTTGACACAAAATTGAAAACTTACTCTATACATATAGCCATAAGTATAGGGACTATAACTTCTAAAGGCCCCTACTTTAGAAAGAGTCTACATTATGTAATCAATGACTTGGATGGTAATCTTGATTTTATTGTCATTTCCATCTACTAAAAGGTTCTAGTTACAGCCATAACAGAAAGGATAAGTCAAGTCATCTAGTTTGTGTTAATGTATCTTTTCTTCTCTATGTTTCTGTTCTTGTCATGTTTTTTAAATTATTTTATTTTTATATTTAATATATTTTTAAATATATATTATTTGTCTTCCCAACTTGTTGTTTCTTGTAAATATGGGAAAAACTTCTAGACCTATCGATACTCGTACCTACGTTCTAAAAACTTGTGCAACATAGAAAAGAACTAAATGAAAGTAAAAGGAATCATATAAAATTATAATTTTTATTATGAAAAATATTTAATATAGAATATTATTTTGTCAAAGTAGGTTATACACAAATAGATTTATTAAGTTGCATTTTAACACAATTTTTTTTTTACAAAGTTTTCAAAATGTTTGTATAGTATTTTTATTATGGGAAGAAGCAACGAATAGTGCTTAGGTCAAAGTTAGGTTCTGGTTCGGGCTCCTATACCTGGCGAACCCTAATACCACCCATGTTCAAAGCACCAAACAACACAACAAATATGTCACTTCTCTGGGCCTCATCTCTGCTTGGAAATCGGCTGAAGCGATCAACATGTTGAATTTGATGGTCTCCACATATTTGCTCGCATGCTGTCAGGCTGTCGATCATTTGAGGCACCTGGGGAAGAAAACATGTTGAGCGCATGGTCTCTCAAGTTGCCAAGAAAATGCTAACCACGCACAAGGGAGAGCTTCTCACTGTTGGGCGATTTTGTGAGAAGGATCTACTACATGATGCGGATAAACATCAAGATCTCCCTGTACAAATAGACATCTTTTGGTCTTCATAAATGATTTACTGCAATTGTTTGATAATGTTCTACAATGCACGAGATTGATGAGTCCCTATGCTTTTCTTTTTTCCTAATTATTTTTGTAGAGGATTTTTCATTGTTAGGGCACTTGGAAGGTGATGGATTTCCACTCTTACCTGGATTTTGTCATATCATATGTTCCACTTTTGCATGTTGTCCTCTCCAGCTAAACAGCAGGAATTAGAAAAGGAAATTACTGCTTTAGACCTCAGACTTTTTGAGCTCGAGCCTTACCAGTTTCCTGAGCGTAGTTATATCAGTGAAAAGAAGAAGCAGTTGATGAAGCAGCTAGAATCCTGCAAAGGGAAACATAAAATAGAATACGAAGCCTCTGTGTCATATATCCCCGCAAATCTGTATAACAACTAACCAGAAGGGCATAAGGAAAGACAGAGCTTCAGAAGAAGCTGAGAACCAAAGCTGAGATTGGAAATCAGAGAAAGACAAGCAGAGCTGAGAGAGCTTTGCAAGAAGATAGAAGATTTGAAAAGTGAAGTCAAGGTGATTCAGATTGAGAGAGATCAATCATCGGACGATGATCTCAGTAAGCACTACGAGAGTGCGTTAAATACTGAATGCATAGAGCCGAAGGAAGAAACACCTGATCAGTCTCCTCCTCCTTCACCGCCTCCAAAGAACCTTATTAGTCTGTCTATGCTTTCAGGTCTGAAATTGTTTATTCCTGTTTCTTTCCATCCTTATGAATATAACCCGTATACTCTTGCTTGTATGATAGACTCTGGATGTCAGGTCAATCTCGCTCGTGGTTCAGCCCTTCCTAGTTATTACTGGGAAAAGACTGTTGATGGCGGAACTGCCATTAATGGAGCACCCATTCGCCTACAAGCCAAAGCCGAAATAACTGTAAATTTAAGAATGTCTGTAGAAAGTTGACTATATATAGAATGGATGACATGAGTGAAGATGTGGTGTTAGGATCTAACTTTCTTCATCAGGTTAGCCCTTATTTTGTTAACCATCATAAGAAGACCTTTATTTGTACATTCGATAACAGGTTTGTTAAGTTGCCATTGTCCTTTCAAGCTCCCTCCATTTGTCCTATTCCTGAGCCGTTCTCTGTACAGTTACCCAATACTGCTCAGCTTATGAAAATGGAGCGCAGTAAAGTCTTCTCAGAATTACATGGAGACAAGGCCCTTAAAGAAATAACTGAGAAGCTTCGTAAAGAATGTTGCTCAGACAGTCCAAATGCCTTTTGGACCATAGAACAATACTTCGTCTCACTGCCTTATGATCCACATCAAAAGATCAGACCCATGAAAGCTTCAGCAGCTTTAATGTCTCCCTCTGAAGTTCAGTTCTGCAATTCAGAAATCCAAGAACTATTGCAGAAAGGTCTGATAGAGCCTGCTAAGAGTCCGTGGGAAAGCCAAGCATTTTTTGTTAATAAACACTCTGAGCAGAAGAGAGGTAAGCCAAGGTTAGTGGTTAATTATAAGCCGCTAAATGTTGCATTGCAGAAAGTCCACTACCCTCTCCCTAACAAAGCCAGCCTCCTACAGAGAATATCAGGCTGCGTAATCTTCAGCAAGTTTGATATGAAGTCTGGGTTTTACCAGATATGAGTTAAAGCTGAAGATAGATACAATACATCATTCGTAGTACCCAGAGGTCAATATCAATGGAGAGTGCTGCCGTTTGGGATAAACAATGCCCCCTCCGAATTTCATAAAAGAATGGAGGACATTTTTAGAGAACATAATTGGGCATTAGTTTATATTGATGATATACTAATTTGCTCCCACAGTCTGCAGGAACACATGAAGCATCTGCAGAAATTCTACGAATTAGTATATAAGCATGGGTTAGTTCTGTTCGAGCCGAAAATGGAGATCGACAAAACAGAGATTGAATTCTTAGGATTCAAAATTCAGAAAGGACAGATAATCCTCCAGAATCATGTCTTGTCGTGCTTTGAAAAGTTTCCAGATGAAATCCTGGACAAGACGCAGTTGCAGAGATTCTTAGGATCTCTGAATTACATTCGGCCCTTCTACAAAGGATAGGCTGAAGATATCAAAGTTCTTCAGCAGCGACTAAAAAAGAATCCACCTAAATGGTCTGCTGAAATGTCTGATGCAGTTCGGAAGATAAAGCTAAAGGTTATGGAACTGCCTCCCCTTTCTCTGCCTACTGGTAATGGCCAGTTAATCATAGAAACTGATGCCTCTTCATCTAAATGGGGTGGTGTCCTGTTGGAAGCCATTAATGACAGAGAAAATATTTGTGGCTACGGATCTGGTGCATTCAAAGGAGCCAAACTCAAGTATCCATCAAGCCATAAGGAAATTTTGGCTGTGAAAAAGACTGTTATGCATTTCAAGCTATTCCTGAAACCCGTCAAATTCATCGTTAGAACAGACTTGAAGATCATGCCCGGCATCTTTAAAAATGAAAGCTTAATGGCCGAGAATAGCAGTAGAATTTTGAAATGGTTTTCTTGGTTAAGTAGCTTTGATTATGAGATTGTTTATGAGCCTGGTTATTTAAATTGCTTAGCTGACATGTTGACCAGGGAATCAGCTCAGAAACTAGAGCTGAAAGATTTAAAGATGCTTTCCGCAGGCAATAGCAGTTCTGGAGCAGATAAAGACAATGAAGATCCCCCAAGGGATCCTGCAAAAGGAAAATATCCCATAACAGAATCTCAGATGAGAAAAGAATTATATGAAAGACTCCACAACTGTAATAGTCCGCCAACTACTGCTGAAGTAGATGCTGTCGAAGAAAGGATAGCTCGTGCACCGAAGACACCTGAAGAGCTGATCCAGAAAGAAGGATTGTTCATCCTGCCTTGGGACAATACCTTTCCCAGAGAAGTCAGAATACAGTCTCTGGAGTATGCTTCGGTAGACAAAGCAAAGAGATTCCTGCAGCTTACCCTTATCAAGAATATCCAGACATCACCATGCAAGTTGCAGATCCTTGAGCGATGGGAAAAGGAAGCATTTCAGAGTTTCAGCGATGCATATCCAAAAATTGCTGAATGCAGAGAATTCTGGCTTGGTGAGGATAAGAACGGTGAAAAATATGTTGATCTGTGTGATGGCCGTCTCACCTAGACATCATAAAATCTTATCCTTCAATACTGCAGGGAAAGAGGCAGCATCATCATCTGTGCAGACCCCGCAGACCTTGCATTTAATTCTACCTGGTCTGGATAGACTGATGTCTTCTTGGATACTTTCTGTCCAAGAAATGATTGGGAAAATCGATGCACCAATTTCATTTATCATTTGAAATCCGATCTTGAAGTCGCTCAACAGAATTTCTAGTGGTTCAAGTTCAGACTGATCCATGAAGGAGGAACATACAAACCACTTGAAAACAGAATTTATGTTCAGCAAAAATTTATCAGAAGATCAATCGCAGGTGAGCTTATAGAGTCTAGAGTTACGAAAAGAGAAATCCCGCTGGACTATAAAGTTGAATCACATTTCAGAGGAGAGTTCATATGTGAGCCGAATCCTTTATTTAAGGGTTCAGACATTGAATGATGTTTCTGTCATTTTTTGTATCCGCCTCCGTCTCCTGTACCTTATGAAGATTTGGATGAAGACGTTCTGTTTGGCCGTCATGAATATGATTCGGACGATTCTGAGATTGACGCCATGCTACAAGGAAGGGATCCATATGACTGAGTGGAAGCTATGGTGGACCCTCTTAAGGATGAGTCGGCCAGCCTTGTCCGACATTGTATCCGATGTGGGTCGGATGAATGCTCCACGTATGTAATAGATTAGGGAATAAACTGCCATGGGCCAGTTATGCTCCATTGTGTACTAGTGTCTAGAGTCTGTCGGCCATGACAGAAGATTCTGGGTCCCCGTAATGCCAAAAGCTAGTTAAGGGACGAGATAACGATAGTGGTTGTCCCCACCTGTCGCCCCGGATGATTCGGTTATGACTTCTTAGTGTACGTTTTGGTAACCGGATCTACCCACTGACCGATTAGTGGAAGTTGATGCCTACCATCTTACCAGTAGAAGTTGTATAAATAAGACCTCTGAGGCCTCATTTGCATCATTGGGTCATTTGGGTCATTGAGTCGCATTGAGCAAGAAGTCTGCTTTGCAAGTCTGAGTGTCCGAGGTCTTGAGCAAGTAGTCCGCTCGACTTCTGAGTCTTGAGTCTGTAAGGAAGAGAAGTATGCTCTGCTTCATGGCTTCGTGCTAAATGATAGCATCAGAAACTCTCAGTTGTTAGTGTCTGTAACTAGTCTGTCCTCAGACAAAGTATGCTCTGCATCTTGCCCGCGAGGTATAAGATTGCATCAGAACGATCTGAGTGTTTTATAGATCAGAGTCTGTAAATCAAGCGTGTATGCTCTGAGACTTGCCAAGCTGGTATAAGATCTCATTAGAGGCTTGATCTAGGTGTGGTGTTTTAAAGAAGTGCCGACCTTCGCAATCCGAAGGCTATCTGCTTAAGCGTCTGTAACCAGTTTCATATCTCATCTCTGTAACATTCATATCACAATAATAATAGCCCTCAGAATTTCTGAGCAGCAATTTCCTTTTCTAATTCCTGCTGTTTAGTTGGAGAGGACAACATGCAAAAGTGGAACATATTAAGGATGAAATCAAAATCAGGTACGTGGAACCCCCTAAATTTGCTTCCGAGTCTGAATCAGAGGATGAAGAATAGGGAGCAAATTTATTAAGCTCGGGCTGAACAGAAACATCTGAATCACTAGGAGAGTCAGATTTAGTATCGTCAGGAAGATAGATATATTCGCCAGAAGGTATCTCATCTTCTTCTGGTTTATCCCACCAGCGAGAATCAAGATTGTCGCAGAAAGCTGCAAGCTTGGGCTTGCTCTTCTTATTTGGGCACTTGCTCGCCCAATGACGAGGTTTACCACATAGAAAACAATTCTTATCGGTTGCCTGATAAGAACGATTTTTAATAAATCTTCTAGGCTTCTGCTTAGGCGTAGAATGCCTGGATTTAAACTTCTGCTTTCTAGAAAAATTCAAGGGTTTATCCGGATAATGGTATCTCGGTTCACTTGTATAGAAACCCTTTTTCTTTTTCTTAGAATGACATTTACAGGAAGACTGTAAATGCCCACGGTTGTGTGCACCACAACCCCAATCAGGTAACTGGGCGACATTTTTGCAGAAGGATGGTGTAAACATGTCCTGATGCCGCTTGAAATCTTTATCCACTCTTTTGGCAAGGCAGTGTTCTTGCCAAGTTTCCATGATGTATTGGTGAAGTTGGGCATTGGAAAGATTCTAATAACTGAGATGTTGATCTTTCATAAACTTTTCCACTGCGTCTGGAACATGTCCAGGAAAACTCCGCAAATAATGCTTTAAATAAGCCGGATCATTAGCTTTACCTGCAGAAATTAACAACTTCTGCATGTAACAAAAATACTGCTGTGCCTGAGACAGGTTGCACAGTCTAGCAGTCATGAACATAGAAGCATAATGATTGGTCATGTCACCGTTGTCCTCACCATAAAATTGTTTAATGAGGGCTTTCAATATTTGCTGGTCTGCGTCTCGGGTTGCTAACATACTATTCTTTGCCTCTTGGGGCAAATGTCTTCACCATTCTGCAGCAAGGCCAGAAAATCCGGCGACTATATGATTTGCCAAATATAGGCCAGTTAATGTGGCATCTCTGGCTCTTTGTGCAATGGTCCAATTTTGAAGAAGATTAAGGGCGGCCTTAATTTCTTCATGACTCTGAAAACCTATGTTTAAGACTGGATGGTCTGGCATCTGGGATATCAGGTTTTTCATGGAAGTTACACCAAAGTTGGTGTAAAAATTTAGACCAGTGGATGCTAAAGGCATTGCTGTATCCATTTCATGGAGCTGTTCTTCAGGTTCTGTTTTTATAAGGGCTCCGCTTGACATCATATGCAAATCATAGTATTTCTGTTCTAAGGCAGGTGGCAATTCTTTAATGGCTTTTACCCAGCCACGCAGATTTTCAAACTCAGCTTCATCCTGACCAAAACTAAAGTCAGGTTTGTTTGGATCTCTTTTTGGGACATGGAACATCCCGAAAGAATAACTCCGCTCGAGTGGAGGAGTAGCAGATTTATTCTTAGTGTCATATCCTTGCAGGGCCAAGGATATGGCCATCTGGATGACTTCTGGAGCTTTCTTCTTTTTTAATTTTTTGCTTGCAGCTAAAAGCTCTTCTATTTTCTGAAGTCTTCTCTCTATTCGATCTGCTGCTTTGCTAACAACAATTTTTATCTCAACAGTGTCTGACAAGAGATGATCTATCAGACCAAGCTTGGCTTCTACTACAGATATCTGATCTTTTTCTTTAGACATAGCACTACGCAGTTTAAGGAGATCTAGAGCAACTTCATCTAGATTCTTAGCAGTCAATTTATTCTGCAGATTTCCCCAGTTAGCAAGTTTGACTTCATCGGAAACAGACTCTTCTGCTCCGGAGGATTTAACAGGTAAAAAATCCTTCTTAACTTGCCCATCAGTGGAGAACTTTCTAAAGGGAAGATCTGGCAGATTCCTACCAGGGTAGTAAGACTTCTGGTTATGACTGTTTGTTGTTTCAACTGCGCTGTTTTCTCTAGGCAAGGTAACAGAAAACATGCCTAGTCTAGGTTTGTTCTTGAAGTGCTGAAGTTTATCTAAATTTTTTCTGCAGGCGGGATAGTCTTGATGCTGGCCGCGATGTTCATTGTAGCCAAGTCCAGAGAATGAGGTTTTAGAAGTTACAGATGCTGGAATACTACGGGAACTAGATACAGAGGGTGATCTAGACAGTGTGGAGAAATTATTTACAGGAGCAAGATCTGGTTCTTGATATCGGAAAGAGTTTGATCTTCTATCGAACTTCAAAGGTTTGGAGATCAGGGATTTCTAGGTGGCCTCAAAATTCCTAAGCTCGTTATATTTAATTTCCCATTGCTGGGGATACTTGATAGTAGTCCAGTCAAATGTGACAGGCTGAGCTTGTTTAGAATGGTCTTGTTCCACCATGCTGTGCAGGTGTGAACTCTGATGGACCTTCTTTTGCAAAGGAGGCATAGTATCATTCCCAAACCTAACGCATACTAAACTCTTTAATTGAAGAATGCGGGAACCAGTCATCATGCTAAAGCCTTGAGGAAGGATATAGGATTTAAGGAGATCATAGATGTGTGGGTCATCGAGGCTAACTGAATACTTCGGGAAAATAGTACCATAAGCAGGGCCATTGTGTAGGGGTGCTGTGAAACCACCAATTATTGCATGGGCAAAGTCTGTGTGACGAGTGTCTATGGCAACACATAATGAAGAAATAGGAAAAAACGGACGAACTAAAGGACCAAGTCCTAGACGGATTGCTCCAAGGTGAGCGTATTTATAACCTTGACGCTTAGCCCAATCTATTTGGGTTTTATCTAATAGATTTATATGTACAGGGTCTTGAGAATCAGTAAACAGAATGTCTATTGAAGACACTTTTATTTGCGAACAAGCAAAATAATTCCAACCAGTTAATTTATATACTTCACGAGGGAGAATAGCAGGTAACTGCCAGTCAGCTGAGGGATTGGAGTTGTCAATATGAATAATAGAGGATGAGGGTTCGGAGGTTGAGCATTCTGCGAACGATGAGCGTCTCTCTGCAAGAGATACTTCATTGTTCCCATCCTGCTGACGGTCTAATGTATTGTGAGTAGCAACATCCATTGTGGGATCCATTTACTAAGGGCTCAGTCTCACTTTATGTCTTCAAGCGGGATTTATGGCGCCTCTATCACAAACGGCTATTACCCTAAAACGACCTCTTAGACACCCTTTGGAATTCCTACAATTGATCAATTGGTCATTTCCACCAATCTACAGGGAGTGTTACTAATTAAACATACATCAACAGAATAATGAACAGTGTAGTACAGTGCAGTGAGCTTACTGTTTAACTGCAGAATTACTATTCCTCGGCTTTGATACCAACTACGCCCACGGATCTAAACAGTAGCATTGTCTTCCTCATATAAAGTATAAGCATGGATAATACCACACAACTCACATTTAAAGAGATGACTCAACACGGATAGCAACAAAATGCACATAGAGATGATAATGGCTATTATTATTGTGATATGAATGTTACAGAGATGAGATATGAAACTGGTTACAGACGCTTAAGCAGATAGCCTTCGGATTGCGAAGGTCGGCACTACTTTAAAACACCACACCTAGATCAAGCCTCTGATGAGATCTTATACCAGCTTGGCAAGTCTTAGAGCATACACGCTTGATTTACAGACTCTAATCTATAAAACACTCAGATCATTCTGATGCAATCTTATACCTCGCGGGCAAGATGCAGAGCATACTTTATCTAATGATAGACTAGTTACAGACACTAACAACTGAGAGTTTCTGATGCTATCATTTAGCACGAAGCCTTGAAGCAGAGCATACTTCTCTTCCTTATAGACTCAAGAATCAGAATTCAAGCGGACTACTTGCTCAAGACCTCGGACACTCAGACTTGCAGAGCAGACTTCTTGCTCAATGCGACTCAATGACCCAAATGACCCGATGATGCAAATGAGGCCTCGAAGGTCTTATTTATACAACTTCTGCCGGTAAGCCGGTAAACATCAACTGCCACTAATCGGTCAGTCGGTAGATCCGGTTACCAAAACCTACACTAAGAAGTCATAACCGAATCATCCGGGGCGACAGGTGGGGAAAACCACTGTCGTTATCTCGTCCCTTAACTAGCTTTTGGCATTACGGGGACCCAGAACCTTCTGTCATGGCCAACAGACTCTAGACACTAGTACACAGTGGAGCATAACTGGCCCATGGCAGTTTATTCCCTAATCTATTACATACGTGGAGCATTCATCCGGCCCACATCGGATACAATGTCGGACAAGGCTGGCTGACTCAGCCTTCAGAGGGTCCACCATAGCTTCCACTCAGTCGTATGGATCCCTTCCTTGTAGCATGGCGTCAATCTCAGAATCGTCCGAATCATATTCATGATGGCCAAACAGAATGTCTTCATCCAAATCTTCATAAGGTACAGGAGACAGAGGTGGATACAAAAACTGACAGAAACATCGTTTAATGTCTGAACCCTTAAATAAAGGATTTGGCTCACATATGAACTCTCCTCTGAAATGTGATTCAACTTTATAGTACAGCAGGATTTCTCTTGTTGTAACTCTGGACTCTATATGCTCACCTGCGATTGATCTTCTGATAAATTTTTGTTGAACATAAATTCTGTTTTCAAGTGGTTTGTATGTTCCTCCTTCATGGATCAGTCTAAACTTGAACCACTGGAAATTCTGGTGAGCGACTTCAAGATCGGCTTTCAAATGATAAATGAAATTGGCGCACCGATTTTCCCAATCATTTCTTGGACAGAAAGTATCCAAGAAAACATCAGTCCATTTAGACCAGGTAGAATTAAATGCAAGGTCTGCGGGGTCTGTACAGATGATGATGGTGCCTCTTTCCCTGCAGTTGTGGAGGATAAGATTGTATGATGTCCAGGTGAGACGGCCATCACACAGATCAACATATTTTTCACCATTCTTATCCTCACCAAGCCAGACTTCTCTGCATTCAGCAATTTTTGGATATGCATCGTTGAAACTCTGAAATGCTTCCTTTTCCCATCGCTCAAGGATCTGCAAATTGCATGGCGATGTCTGGATATTCTTGATAAGGGTAAGCTGCAGGAATCTCTTTGCTTCGTCCATCGAAGCATACTCCGGAGACTGTATTCTGACTTCTCTGGGAAAGGTATTGTCCCAAGGCAGGATGAACAATCCTTCTTTCTGGATCAGCTCTTCAGGTGTCTTCAGTGCGTGAGCTATCCTTTCTTCGACATCAACTACTTCAGCAGTAGTTGGCGGACTATTACGGCTGTGGAGTCTTTCATATAATTATTTTCTCATCTGAGATTCTTTCATGGGAGCTTTTCCTTTTGCAGGATCCCTTGGGGGATCTTCATTGTCTTTATCTGCTCCAGAGCTGCTATTGCCTGCGGAAAACATCTTTAAATATTTTGGCTCTGGTTTCTGAGCTGATTCCCTGGTCAACATGTCAGCTAAGCAATTTAAATAACCAGGCCTATAAACAATCTCATAATCAAAGCTACTTAACCAAGAAAACCATTTCAAAATTCTACTGCTATTCTCGGCCATTAAGCTTTCATTTTTAAAGATGCTAGGCATGATCTTCAAGTCTATTCTAATGATGAATTTGACGGGTTTTAGGAACATCTTGAAATGCATAACAGTCTTTTTCACAGCCAAAATTTCCTTATGGCTTGATGGATACTTGAGTTCGGCTCCTTTGAATGCACCAGATCCGTAGCCACAAATATTTTCTCTGTCATTAATGGCTTCCAGCAGGACACCACCCCATGTAGATGAAGAGGCATCAGTTTCTTATGATTAACTGGCCATTACCAGTAGGCAGAGAAAGGGGAGGCAGTTCCATAACCTTTAGCTTTATCTTCCGAACTGCATTAGACATTTCAGCATACCATTTAGGTGGATTCTTTTTTAGTCGCTGTTGAAGAACTTTGATATCTTCGGCCTGTCCTTTGTAGAAGGGCCGAATGTAATTCAGAGATCCTAAGAATCTCTGCAACTGCGTCTTGTCTAGGATATCATCTGGAAACTTTTCAAAGCACGACAAGACGTGATTCTGGAGGATTATCTGTCCTTTCTGAATTTTGAATCCTAAGAATTCAATCTCTGTTTTTCCGATCTCCATTTTCGGCTCGGACAGAACTAACCCGTGCTTATATACTAATTCGTAGAATTTCTGCAGATGCTTCAGGTGTTCCTGCAGACTGTGGGAGAAAATTATTATATCATCAATATAAACTAATGCCCAATTATATTCTCTAAAAATGTCTTCCATTCTTTTCTGAAATTCGTAGGGGGCATTGTTTATCCCAAACGGTAGCACTCTCCATTGATATTGACCTCTGGTTACTATGAATGTTGTCTTGTATCTGTCTTCAGCTTTAATTCCTATCTGGTAAAACCCAAACTTCATATCAAACTTGCTGAAGATTACGCAGCCTGATATTCTTTGTAGGAGGCTTGCTTTGTTAGGGAGAGGGTAGCGGACTTTCTGCAATGCAACATTTAGCAGCTTATAATTAACCACTAACCTTGGCTTACCTCTCTTCTGCTAAGAGTGTTTATTAACAACAAATGCTCAGCTTTCCCATGGACTCTTAGCAGGCTCTATCAGACCTTTCTGCAATAGTTCTTGGATTTCTGAATCGCAGAACTGAACTTCTGAGGGAGACATTAAAGCTGCTGAAGATTTCATGGGTCTGATCTTTTGATGTGGATAATAAGGCAGCGAGATAAAGTATTGTTCTCTAGTCCAGAAGGCATTTGGACTGTCTGAGCAACATTCTTTATGAAGCTTCTCAGTTATTTCTTTAAGGGCCTTTTCTCCATGTAATTCTAAGAAGACTTTGCTGCGCTCCATTTTCATAAGCTGAGCAGTATTGGGTAACTGTACAGAGAACAGCTCAGGAATAGGACAAATGGAGGGAGCTTGAAAGGACAATGGAAACTTAACAAACCTATTATCGAATGTACAAATAAAGGTCTTCTTATGATGGTTAACAAAATAAGGGCTAATCTGATGAAGAAAGTTAGATCCTAACACCACATCTTCACTCATGTCATCCATTCTATATATAGTCAACTTTCTACAGACATTCTTAAAATTTACAGTTATTTCGGCTTTGGCCTGTAGGCGAATGGGTGCTTCATTAATGGCAGTTCCGCCATCAACAGTATTTTCCCAGTAATAACTAGGAAGGGCTGAACCACGAGCGAGATTGACTTGACATCTAGAGTCTATCATACAAGCAAGAGTATACAGGTTATATTCACAAGGATGGAAAGAAACAAGAATAAACAATTTTGGACCTGAAAGCATAGACAGACTAATAAGGTTCTTTGGAGGCGGTGAAGGAGGAGGAGACTGATCAGGTGTTTCTTCCTTCAGCTCTATGCATTCAGTATTTAACGCACTCTCGTAGTGCTTACTGAGATCATCGTCCGATGATTGATCTCTCTCAATATGAATCACCTTGACTTCGCTTTTCAAATCTTCTATCTTCTTGCAAAGCTCTCTCAGCTCTGCTTGTCTTTCTCTGATTTCCAATCTCAGCTTTGCTTCTCGGCTTCTTCTAAAGCTCTGTCTTTCCTTATGCCCTTCTGGATAGTTCTTATACAGATCTGCAGGGCTATATGACACAGAGGCTTCGTATTCTATTTTCTGTTTCCCTTTGCAGGATTCTAGCTGCTTCATCAACTGTTTCTTCTTTTCACTAAGATAACTGCGCTCAGGAAACTGGTAAGGCTCGAGCTCAGAAAGTCTAAGGTCTAAAGCAGCAATTTCCTTTTCTAATTCTTGTTGTTTAGCTGGAGAGGACAACATGCAAAAGTGGAACATATTCGTTGTGCTATGTGGGACAATCCATCTAAGGGACCGTGGATTTCAAGTACTCAGATTCTCCCACCATAACCACCACAACCAGTGTGTTGGAAATATTAATTACTCGTTGATTCACATTCCATCGAGCAACGGATTCTTTCAAAGTCTATAGACATAATGAAAATAATTCATGTCTCTCATATATAAAGCATTTTAATTAAATTTATGAAGATAATTTTCTACGTAGAAAGTATTACAATCTTTAATGTTAAGTCGATAGCTTCACAGAGAAGCAATTTGAATAAGAATATTGTAAATCAATGATACAAATAGAAAAGAAGAGAAGCTTGTAAGTGTGGGGAGAGAGGAGAATAAGAAGGAAGAAACTCCGTGGAGAGTTCAAGAGCTCAAGCTCTTTGTTTTTGGAAAGTGTTGAGTGTCGAAGCTCTGTAAAAGGTGAAACGTCCTTGAAAATTTCCAAGTTTGTATTTGTGGATATAGTTCTTTGTTATGTTGTGACAAGATATATATAAATCCATAGTTTATGCCTGAATGCATGTTTTATTTATCCCAACATCTTCTCCAGAATTACTTGAGTAAATGTTGTTTACATTTACCATTTAGAGAAAGACACAAAGAATCCACAAATATTTCACTAGTTTAGTGAAAGACACAAAGAATCCACAAATATTTCACTATGTAAAAATTAAACTTTTATGCGCACAACGCTTGACACAAGTCTTCCATAATATTTGGTATATGATATTGTGAGTATGTCCCAATACAGTCGATGAAAAATGTTTTGTATTATAAGTCTTTAACTAAGAAATATCCTTTTATTAAGTTCTACTAAAAGTGGTTCCATGGAAGTGGGAGTTGGTTGCAACTAAGTTAGTCGTGGGTAAATCTTGTCGTGGTAAAATCCCATCAAAGTTAAGTGGGTGTTTTTCGAGGTAAAAGTGTGTTGGGTGAAGAGTCTGTAAAAAGTGTTTCGACCAAAGGTGAAGTTTGTCGCACTTAAGTTGTTCCATACTTGTCCGTCCTAGTAAAACCCGATCGCAGTAAATTTTGGTAGCAAGTATTTTGGTCGCAAGTATTTCTCTCAAAGTAAAAGGTGGGGTTTACAAGGTAGTGTGTTGCAACCCCAAAAGTAAAAAGAAAAGAAAATTTATGACTATGTGATAACTCAATTTAACCGTCGCAGCTGTCTCCACTGAGATATATGGTATCATAGTGGGTTTAGGAAATAAACCTTGACTTAAAAGGGAAAAGTAATTTTCTAAGGAAAATAGAAATGGATTCCACTTCGAGTACACACATATCAAGTTTGCAAACTCCAACATTCACAGAAAAGAATTATGATGGGTGAAAACATGAAGTTGGGAAACACTATTGCTTGTTTTTTGACAAAACAAATTGCAAAATTTTATGTTTTTCAACTTCAACCCCTTCAAACCGATATCTCCCTTAGGAATTTGACCTTGAAGTAAACACAAATGTTTTCGAGAATTGAATTATTTACGTACCCATATTTAAAAAAACAAAAATTACCAACATATAGTGGCGAAAATTTAGCGTGAACCAACGACATATACTTTAAAATTTTAAGTATGAATAATGAGTGACTTTTGTGCTCTACATTTTTCTTAGAGATAGTTATTTATTTTAGGGAAACGAAATTCATACTCATAATCTACACTCATTGTAGTTGTGCATGGACTATATGTTGAGGGTTTTTAGACCTATACGTTAATTTTTATTATTTATCGCAATAACATATGTAGCAAAAATGGTTTCTTATTGACACATGTTTTTGTCATCTTATTTTCTTTCAAATGTGACTCTTATCAAAAAAACTAAAAGCACCATTTTGAAGAGGACACTGGAAGGAACAACCTTGTGTTTTTTTAAATATTTTTTGGCTTCGTCTTCGCGATGATATCGAATTTTCATTGTCACTAATTTTTTTAATGAAAGTATAGAAAAAATAGTAAAAAATAGAAATCCTAAATGAAATTAAAAATATATATATGATGATGAGAAAGTAGATTGAATGATGAATCTATGGGTATAAACTTCGACAGGTAATTCTCATTTTTGCAGTGTTTCAACCTTGCTAAAGTGAGACATTTTTGAAAACTGCAGAAATGGTGCTGGAAATGTTGACTAAAAAATCTTGACCGAGAGATTCAAAATATCTCGGCTGAGAGTTATTTTCACTCGAAATCTAACCCATATTTAAGCAAATATCTCGGCCGAAGGTTGTTTTAAACTCTTGGACCAAAACTTAAAAGATATCTCGGCCAAGGGTTTTGTCACATAATGCTTCAAGAATCTTTTAGGGGCCGACACATTAAAATCCTGTGATTCTCATGGGATTCCACAACTTCTGGGTCGAGAGGTGTATATATAGGCTCTTGTCCAAGATAGTTTTCATCAACCTCTCAATCGAGAATTGTTAGTCTATTTTTTAGATGATAGTTTGTAGAGTGTTTTTCAGTCGAGAGTTTGCAAAGCGTTTTTCAGCCGAGAGTTTGTAGATCGATTTTCAGCCGAGAGTTTTAAAATTTCTTGTTCAGCCGAGAGTTTTCATATCTATATTGCAGTCGGGAGTTCACATATCAGAGTTTGCAGATATGCTGATATTTGGCATTATCCAAATTCTTCAGGCCACAAAATCTTTTCTTCTATCAAGGTATTTTCCTTAACCCCTGTTTTGGAAAGCTCTTATTTTTTTCATCAAACACCTTCTATGAAAACTAAGACTATGGGGAGATATCCTTCTTGACAAGGTAGAGCATTGTAGTTTCAGATTATTTTTATCATTCACCCATTAGGTATTTTCATGACTTTTTGCAAAGTTTATACTAAAACCCTATTTTGGCAGATCCATAACTTCTTCCTCAAGAACCCTCAAGTCTATCTGAAGATGTGGATAGGTAGAGAAAAAACCCATCTACACAATGACCATATGGTGTGGTAATTTGCTTCAACCCACAAGCTACAGCGGACATTTCCTTGAGGCCACTTAGGCATATTTGCTACTTTGGTGTAAAAGCAACTTGAACCCCTGTTTCAGCAAGCTGTTAATTTTGTCATCAAAGACCTTATGTGAAAACTAAAACTATGGAGAGATATCCTTCTTGACAAGCTAGAGCATGGTAGTTTCATATTATTTCTATCATTCACCCATTAGGTACAACAAGCATTTTCTCAAGGCCACGTGAGTTAGTTTTCCAACACTTAGTCATTTTCAGGATTCTCTCCAAAGTTTATCCTGAAACCCTATTTTGGCATATCCATAACTTCTTCCTCAGGAACTTTCAAGTCGATCTGAAGAAGTGGGCAGGTAGAAAAAACACCCATATACACAATGACCATATGGTGCGATAATTTTCTTCAACCCACAAGCTATGGCGGGTATTTCCTTGAGGCCACTTAGGCAAATTTGCTACTTTGGTTTAAAAGCAACTTGAACCCCTATTTTGGCAGGCTGTTAATTTTGTGATCAAACACCTTCTGTGAAAAATAAGACTATGGAGAGATATCCTTCTTAACGAGCTAGAGCATGGTAGTTTCATATTATTTTTATCATTCACCCATTAGGTACGGCAGGAATTTTTCCAAGGCCACCTGAGCCAGTTTTCCACATTCAACAATTTGGTAAATGTTTTGTACAATAGTGCTTAGCATATTACTCTTGTTGGGTCTTGCTATTTTTTTTTCAATGTTTGTATTTAACTCTCAATTCTCATATCTTTTCATGCATTGGATTTTAGGTTTTAATTCCTTCAACATGGGAAATCGAAGGAATCATGAAAGAAAATATGATCGCACTAGAACTAATGAAGAGGCAAGGAAAGAGATAAAGCATGAACACATGAGAAAGTTAAGAGAAAAAAGAGCAATGGAAAGAAATGTGGAGGCACTTGGTGGTGACGAAGAAATGCAAAATGTGAACATCGCACATGGTGGTGATGAAGGAATGCAGATTATTGAGGAACACGTTTGTTAAGAACCCGTGTCATCCCTCCTCTTTATTTTGTTAGTATATTTTATTGGACGCATATGCTTTGTAAGTCATCCCATTAGTATGTTGTATTATCCCACATTCATGGGGAGTAATAGTTGTTTATATTAGACTTAGTATATAACTAAGTGTTGAGGCCAATGAAATCATCCATGAGTTATTTTGTATTGAGCCTGCTCAAAGGAGGTCGCCCCCTCGAAGTGGCCCGTGATCAATAAAATCTCTTTTGTGCTCCAATATTTTTGTTATATCATGCATTCTCATTGTTTATTGCAGGAGGTTCTCCACATCTGGTATCAGAGCACTTTCCTTGGAACAAGTGGGAATTTTTTTTTCCTAAAAAAAAAGAGGAAAAAATTGGGCGGCGACTTTTAGATCAATTTCTCACACTTTTTGCAAAGAATCAGAAGAAACTGGTTGCATATCTGAATTCATCTTGCAAAAATACGTATTTTAAAAAAAACAACCATCTCATTTGGAGTTCTGGAAGTGGAGATATCGCGGATTTAAAATCAGCATTTTTTCAGAATTTCGGTAACGCTCGTGGAAATTGCAGCGCAAAAATCTTTTGACTGGGTGCCCAGATTTCTATTCCGATTGCGTGGGTAGAAGCAGAGTGGTTGTTCTAGTTCGAGAAATAGCCTATAATAATGATTCTGAGTAATATAGATCAGGTTATGTTGATTTTAAAATTTTGTCTCAAACCTTAACTCTAATTACGGGTTTTTTTGGGCATCGAGTGGAATTTTTGCCACATTTTTTTTGTCACTGTGATTATTGCAGTATTTCTTCTTTTTGCAGTAGTACTATTCATTCATATCAAGGAATAAACCCTATTTTCTTAACTATAAGAAGTCCTTGGGCATAGCCCCAAAACTCATTGTGAGGAGTACCACATGAACCCCGAAGTAGCTGGCCATTGAGAGGACTTGCCAAGCGAAAAGGGCAAGGAACCCCACCGGATTGAATAGAATCCCATCTGTGAGGAAAACCAAAGAGCTTTCGTTTTTTTCCAAGCGGTTAGCAGTTTTCCCTGCGTGGGGTATTGCCCCAATACTCAAGCCTAAGACAACCTTGGTGGCCGAGTGACTACCTTTGAACCATTAGGAATCCAAATATACCTAGGGTCCATATCTATTTACTTTTGATAACGTATAGAATCCCAGAATTGTCACAGATCATTTACTTCATTTCAAGTTGATAAGGCACAACTTTCTTTCACCGCCACAGATCATTTCTTCTTCTTCTTCTTCTTAAAAAAAAAGGAGTATAAATTTATGTTTTTTTAGCCATATCTTCCTTGATTTAGCTCCATTTCCCTTGAAAATTCATAGTCACCCCTGTCATTCCATTCTGCATATTTCATTCATTGAGGACCCTATCCCACGCAGGAGCAAATAAACAAATGGAAGAAGAACTTGTCACCCTCAAGACCAAACTCGCAGATCTGGATCAAAGATTTCTTGACCTCCATCTTTAGCATTCAACCATGAGCAACCGATAACAGCTTGATTCTTCTATAGACACCGAGTTCTCTTCTTCCAGCAACTTTTGTGGGCCAAAGATTGATTTCCCTCGCTTCAATGGTGATGATCCAACTGGATGGATACACAAGGAAGAACAATACTTTAATATGCATAACACTTTTGATGTCACCAAAGTCCCACTTGCATCATTTCATTTGGAACGTGCATCCCTTCAATGGTTCTATTGCTACATCAAGGATCATGAAGAGCCCCAATGGACAGATTTTGCCAACTCCTTTTGCACCAATTTGGCCCTAGTGGTTTTGATGAATTCACAGGATCACTCACCAAAATTCGCTAGACTAGCACTGTGAGAGAGTATCAGACAGAATTTGAGAAATTAGTCAAGCACACAAAATGATTTTCTGATGCATTCTACAGGAGTTGTTTTATCAGTGGTCTTAAGGATACAATCCAATCTGAGTTTAACATGTTCTTCCCAACACAATGATGGAAATCCTAGGGTTGGCTATGTTGGCGGAGGACAAGATCAGGGCTCAGCAATGCCCCCAATCCACTTTTGTTCCATTCAGAAATATGGTTTCCTAAAGACATCCAATCCCTCCAACTCCTAGACCCACTCCTATTAAGCATTTGTCTGAATCTGAGATGTGGGCATGTAGGGAAAAATGACTTTGTTATAATTGTGATGGGAAATTCACCCGGGGACATCAATGTATTGAACAAAAGCGCTATCTCTTGGATGTGGTTTCTCTGCCTGCACTTGAAATTTGTGAATCTGCTCAGGATCTAGTAGACGATCAAGTCGACATTCAGCAGCCACCTATTGACCCTCATTCTCATGTTGAACACCCAGATATATCTCTCCATGCATTAGCCGGAGTCACCGCCCCACAAACCATGTAGGTCAAGGGTTTATTTAAGAAGATTCCTCTTACAATACTCATTGATTCTGGTAGCATCCATAACTTCATTGACCCTCGGATTTCCAAACAAGTTGATAGTTTTGTCCATCCTTGCTCCATCTTTAAAGTCATGGTTGCCAATGGGAGCACCTTACCTTGCAAAGGAAAGTGTTGCAATGTGTGTATCTCTATTGGATATTATAACTTGCACTCTAACATGTTTGCCATGCCTCTAGGAGGATGTGATGTGATTTTGGGAACTCAATGGTTACGTACACTTGGACCCATCTTATGGTATTTTGCTGAACTGTGGATGCAATTTTCAGCCAATGGGAACAAACACACATTCAATGGGTTACAACCAGGTTCTCTTAGCATCATCATTTCCCATCGCATGGAAAATCTCCTTAAGATGAATTCACATGGTGTCATCACTCAGCTCCATTTCATTTAGATGCAACCTTCAGCAGTCTCAACTACGCCCTTGGATCTTTCATTCTGATGCACCCTTCAGATGCCTGATTTTTCAAAGCTCTTCACTCTTGAGAGTGATGATTATGATAATGGATTTGGGGTTGTCCTCTTTCAATATGAACATCCCATTGCATTCACTGAAAAATCCCTTTCTGGAAACAATTTATCCACCTCTACATATGATAAGGAAATGATGACTATTTTGCACACAATACAGAAGTGGTGGCCATCCCTCTTAGAGAATCCTTTCGGCATCAAGATTGATCACCAGAGTTTGAAATATTCCCTGGAACAATGGGTCTCATCCCCAACACAACATAAATGGGTTATTAAACTCAGGGATTATGACTATAAGAAGGCTCAGGACAATCTTGTGGTGGATGCTCTTTTCCACACATTTGATGCCCATGTTTCTCTTCCAATTATTTCTATGCCTATTCCAACTTGGTTACACTCTATTCATCAAGGCTATGTCAATGAATCCTCATTATCTAAAATCATCCAACAGTTAGCCAGTAACCCTTATGTGGTACTGTATTCAGCTTGGGATGGATTTTCTTTGAAATACATGGGTCATTTGGTGCTTCCCCAGAGCACAGATCTTAAACATGCGTCCTTTTATCAACTCCATGCTTCTCCATCAACATGGAACTTTGGTTTCATCAAAACATATGAGCTGGCGTGACGTAAATTATTTTGGAAGGGGGTGCAACGAGAAATTCAACATATGGTTGCTGAATGTGTTCCTTGTCAGCACCACAAGGGTGAAACTTCACTCCTTTTGGGATTGCTTGAACCTTTTCCCACCCCTACAAGGATTTGGACATATATTTCGATGGATTTCATTCAAGGGCTCCCTAAATATGGAGGGAATACTGTAATATTGGTTGTGGTGGATCAACTCTCCAAATATAGTCATTTTTGTGCTCTCAGCCATCCATATACCACCTCTTCAATTGCATAACTTTTCATGGACCATATATTCTTTCTTCATGGAATCCCTTCTTCCATTGTCTCAGACTGCAACACAACTTTCACAAGTCATTTTCTCTTCACTGACACCAAACTACATATGAGTCTAGTTTATCACCCACTAATAGATGGTTTGACTACAGTCGTCAACTAATATTGGGAAACTTATCTTCGTTATTTCACCTCTTAAGAACTACATTAGTGGGAAAAGTGGCTCCCTCTCGCTGAATGGTGGTACAATAATTCCTACCATACTACATCTAAAATGAATCCATATGAAGCAATTTACGGTCATGCACCTCCAGTACTTCTTCCATCCACCCCCAATAGTTCACCAGTTCAGGAAGTTGAAATGATTCTTCGAAACCGACATCAGATTCTTCACCTCTTGCAGGACAATCTTCACATGGCAAGAGCCCGCATGAAACAACAGGCCAATCAACACCGTTTTGAGCGCACTTTTCAAGTTGGTGATATGGTTTTTCTTCATCTGCAGCCTTACAAGCAATCCTCCTTGAAAGACAAAGGGAATCAAACACTCGCTCCAAAGATATCTGGCCCATATACATTTCTTCAAAAGATTGGGTAAGTTGCTTATAAATTGGCACTTCCTCCTTCTCGCATTCAACGAGTGATTGGCACCAACATCAATGCACAAATTGTTTTACCAGAATGGGATAATGAAGGATCCATCATTTCGAAGTCGGATGCCATCCTCAATAAGCGCACTTGTTAGCTTCTCTCTCGGTCCATCACAAAGGTCTTCAATTCAGTGGCACAAAATGCAACCAGAGGATGTTACATGGGAACCACTCCTTCAAATTCGGCAACAATTTCCAGATATTAAGCTTTGAGGACAAAGCTTTTCTAGGAGGGAGGGGATGTTAAGAACCCGTGCCATCCCTCCTATTTATTTTGTTAGTATATTTTATTAGACGCATATGCTTTGTAAGTCGTCCCGTTAGTATGTTGTATTATCCGACATTCATGGGGATTAATAGTTGATGTTAAGTCGTCCAGTTAGTATGTTGTATTATCCCACATTCATGGGGAGTAATAGTTGTTTAGATTAGACTTAGTATAAAACTAAGTGTTGATGCCAATGAAATCATCTAAGAGTTATTTTGTATTGAGCTTGCTCAAAGTAGTTTTCCC
Source organism: Pseudotsuga menziesii (assembly GCA_001517045.1). Classification (NCBI taxonomy): domain Eukaryota; kingdom Viridiplantae; phylum Streptophyta; class Pinopsida; order Pinales; family Pinaceae; genus Pseudotsuga; species Pseudotsuga menziesii. Next base: position 70,322 of record LPNX010706314.1, on the reverse strand, counting down.
CCTCGAAGTGGCCCGTGATCAATAAAATCTCTTTTGTGCTCCAATATTTCTGTTATATCGTGCATTTTCATTGTTTATTGTAGGAGGTTCTCCACAACGTTGATGAAAAAAATGAAGAACATGGAGGTGACGAGGAAATGACAAATGTGGAGAAAACTATGGGTAGCGTCGATATTGAGACCATGATTTGTGAGTAAATAAATTTTCATATGTTTATAATTTACTTTGTAATATATATATATATATATATATATATATATATATATATGATTTGAAAGTTCACAATTAGATAAATTTATATATTTATTTTTATGCAGGGTCGACATCCAACATACAACATTCTACCACACTTACCAATTCACAGAGATTAATTAGAAGATGCAACAATATCGTCATTGACGATACATTTTGGAGAATATGGATTCAAGTAAAATTAAAGAAATGGGACCTCCGATGCCTAATCATACAACTTGTTATAGAGTAAAAAAATAGTCAAATAATATTTTGAAGGTATTTCTGTCATTGAACAAGCTCAATTGTTAAATAAGTTGTTAAAGCAAAAATGTCTAAGAAATGCAATGACATTATTGGGCATTACAAATGTCAAAGAGGCTAAATTAAATGAGATTATATCACAAAATATGACATCGGTCCTTGCATCACTTGCAAAAAAGAGATCTCATAATTACATGGTTGCTCGTAAATCTATTGTAACAGGGGTTGTGGCAAAAAACACTGTAAATATTCGTTTGTTGTCTACTACTGCAAGAATGTTAAAAACATTAAGAAAAAGTTTATGGAATCATAAAAACGTTAGGGTTTAATTAGATGAGGATGATGAAGTTTCATGTTGGGGTGTTATCTGTAGGCAACCTTATCAAGATAGACTTCCAGATAATGTGAGAGACAGGGTGAAACAGTTTTGGCATTTAAACTCTCATGTCTTACCAAATGAAAAGGATGTTGTGCGACATCATATATCGAAAGGAAACTATGAAAATCATGCCAAACACATAACAGAGATCACTCAAGTGGAAATGTTCAAAACTTTTATGGAGAGTAATGTTGATGCGAAGATTGCCCTTATCACATTTGTGAAGCTTAAACCATGGTATGCCAGGCCCATCGTTTTTCATGACACATGTTGGTGTTGATACCATGTAGAATTTGAATTATATTATGAGACATTTCTAGATTTTGGCATGCAGTTTTGGCCAAATAACCCCCCTCCTGCGAGTGTTCGTGAATTTGTATCTAAAATAGTATGTGTGCGAGAGAATGATAAAGTATTCTATAAGAAACAATGCATCGGAGGTAAAAAAAATGTGAGGAGTGTTCTGATTTGGCCCTTTTTAATGCTAACTACCACATTGATGCAAACGATCCTCAAATATCAAATCACACTGTGAAATGGAATATATATGAATATGTTGATTATACTCCTTTTACAGATTCAACAGCAACATAAAGAAAGATTAATTTAGTTGAAAGTGATATCTCTTTGACAGATTTTATGAATTTGTTCAGGGATCAAATATATAAATATATCAAGCACTCTCACTCAGCACAATGGCATGACTTACAGTTCAAGCAATCACGAGATGTATTTGGAAAAGTAACACTATTATCCATTGTCGATTTTGCTGAAAATTACACTTTCACTCTGCAAAAGGAGATACAAAATGAGTATTATCATTCAGATCAGGTATCTATACTTGTTCATATTATGTATAGACATGTAGATCTTGATGTCGATGGTTTTGATAGCAATGAAAATAATCGTGAAGTGATTAAGGAGTATCGTTTCTACATCAGTGATGATCGTACACATGATACATGTTTTGTCCAGCATTGTTGTTCAATTTTCATATGCTTAGCTAAGACATCAGTATATCATTTTCATTTTTCATAACAAAAGCATATAAACAGGATCACTGAAAGAAACAGTATCACAAGAACAACATAGATTTATCCTGGGAAAACCCTAAAGGGAAAAACCTAGCAAAAGCTTCCTCAATATAGATGCCCCCAAAAGGTAAAACGGTAAAACCAACAAGGAGATCAAAAACCTGATCATCCTCCTTCTCCAACTACTTCTCTCCTCCACAAGTGCGCTACTCAAGTGTAAGTGTGTGTTACAAATGAGGAGCACTACACCTCTATTTATATTCATCTGTTCACTTAAGTTAACTCATCTGTCATGTAGGCTCGAGTTAATCATGTAGGCTTGAGTTACACATGTAGGCTCAAGTAACCACACTAGGGTGCTAATGACCCACCTTTACAATTAGAGGGGACTGCCTCATGACTCTTATTAGTTCTTCCAATTAGGAGCATCGGAGTACAAAGTAATACAAGTGGTTCTCCCAGTAGGAGCATTGGGGACCACAAAGAAATACATATAGAATATTCTTCAAAGTTACAATATTTCAACACTCCCCCTTAACGAGAAGGGTATTCTATAACAACATCAACAACAACAATAATAGGAGAGAGATAGAGGACATCATCAACATCATTAGGGTGATACATCCATAAATCATTGGAAGCTTTTCAACATCATGTAGTCTTTAGTCTTTAGCATCATCAGTACTTTGACCGCTTCGATCAGCAACATCTTCAGCATCTTGACTCTTCAATCAGCAGCAACATCTTCAGCACTTTGACCTTTCGATCAGCAACATCTTCAGCATCTTGACTCTTCAATCAGCAGCAACATCTTCAGCACTTTGACCTTTCGATCAGCAACATCTTCAGCACTTTGACCTTTCGATCAGCAGCATCATCTTCAACACTTTGACCTTGCGATCAGCAACATCTTCTTCAGCACTTTGGCCTTTCGATCAGCAACAACATCATCATCATACTCTGATCTTTCGATCAGAAACATAATCAAAACATCATCATCATCATCATCAAAATATCAGCATCAAAATATCATCATCATCATACTCTGATCTTTCAATCAGAATCATCATTATCATCAGCCTCTGATCTTTCGATCAGAAACATCATCAACCGAACATCATCATACTTTAACATCAACTCATCATCATATTTTGATCTGTCATCATCATCATACTTTGATAATACAGCATCATCATCATCACATTTTGATCTTTCGATCAGAAACATCATCATCATCATCGCATTCTGATCTTTCGATCAGAAAACATCATCATCATCAGCAACATCATCATCATCAGCAACATCATAATCATAAGCAACTTCTGATCTTCCGATCAGAAAACATCATCATCATCATATTCTGATCTTTCGATCATAGAGCATCATCATGATCAGCAACAGCATCATCATCATACTTTGATCTTTTAATCAGAGAACATCATCATCATTAGCAAATTCTGATCTTTCGATCAGAGAACATCATCATCATCAACAACATCTGATCTTTCGATCAGTACGTCATCATCATCATCAGCTACAACTTGCAATCCACAACTCAAAGACAAAAAGTCTTTGGATCACTTTTGGACTTAAAGTCCAGGGATGATACAATCCCACCACATTCTCGACAACCGAAGTTACCGTATTGATTACGGGAGAATCAGTCCCTATCACTTTAGGACTATGTCCAAGGATGATGCAATCCTACTACATTCTCGAGGACCGAAGCCACCAGATTGATTACTGGAGAATCAATCCCTATCAATTTAGGACTATGTCCAAGGATGATGCAATCCTAACACATTCTCGAGGACCGAAGCCACTGGATTGATTGCGGGATAATCAGTCCCTATCACTTTAGGAATATGTCCAAGGATGATGCAATCCTACCACATTCTCGAGGACCGAAGCCACCAGATTGATTACGGTAGAATCAGTCCCTATCACTTTAGGACGATGTCCATGGATGATGCAATCCTACCACATTCTCGAGGACCGAGGTCACCGGATCTATTATGGATAGATGTCCCGGGATGATACAATCCCTCTTCATTCTCGAAGACCGAGGTCTTCAGATCACTTTAGGGAAAGTGCCAAGGGATGATACAATCCCACCACGTTCTCGAGGATCGAGGTCACCGGATCTATTGTGGATAGATGTCCTGGGATGATACAATCCCTCTTCATTCTCGAGGACCGAGGTCTCCGGATCACTTTAGGGAAAATGCCCAGGGATGATACAATCCCACTACAACATCACTACTCCCCCTTTCGAGGAAGGTCTTTCCGAACAACACCAAGCTTGTCTCGAAAGTGTTCGAACTCTACTTGAGGCAGAGGCTTCGTCAATACATCATCATCCAAACCATGATCATCTACATCTTTAGTATGTGAATACTGAAAGCATCATCATCTACATCTTCAGTATGTGAATACTGAAAGCATCATCATCTCTATATTCAGTATAGAAATATGAAATCACCATCATCTACATCTACAGTATGTAAATACTGAAATATCATCTATATATTCAGTATGGGAATACTGAAATCATCATCATCTATATCTTCAGTATGGGAATACTAAAATCATCATCATCTATATCTTCAGTATGGGAATACTAAAATCATCATCATCTATATCTTCAGTATGGGAATACTGAAACATCATCATCTCTATATTCAGTATAGAAATACTGAATCACTATCATCTGCATCTACAGTATCATCATCTGCATCTTATCTTGTATGTAGAAATACCGTATTTCTATGTGTTACGTCAGAACAAAGGGTTCTCAGTGTCATCACAACTATGGTTATCACATAGAATCATTGTAGTATCCATCTTCAGGTCAAAGAGACCTGATATCAGCTTCTGAAGCCATATGGATTCAAAACTTAGTAGAGCAATCTGCTATGTATTTTGCTTCAGCCATGCTAAGAGAAACACTGGACTGTTTCCTTCTAAACCATGAACTTATAGCAGACCTCAAACAAAAGCATCTACCTGATGTGCTTTTCCTGTCTGAGATACTTCCAGCCCAACCTGCATCTGTGTAGCCATACAATCTATACTCATGGCTACCATCATAGTATAGACCAAATTCTATAGTCCCTTTCAGATATCTCATCACATGTTTTGCAGCTACTAGGTGAACCCGTCTTGGTTGAACAAGATATTGACTTAAGGTGTTCACAGCAAAACAAATGTCCGGTCTGGTATTTGTCAAGTACATCAATGACCCAATGATCTATCTGTAGTGAGTCACATCCACTAACTCTGATGAGTCATCAGCTAATAGCTTCAGGTTGGAGTCTGTTTGTGCTGGAAATTGTTTCCAGGCTACAAAGAAACAAGTCAACACAATCTCAAATATTCAATCAAACAAAACTAGGTTTTAGGGTTTTTGAAAGGTTTTTCTGGTTGTAAGTTTTGGTGACCAAAGGGAATACATTCATAAGCCAAATAGAAACTAAATCAAAAGTAAAGAAGAGCAGAGATGCATAATATAATAACCAGGTATCCAACAGAACATAATTTTGAATTTCATTCACAACAAGCAAGCATTACAAGCAAATAAACCATAAACAAGCAATGAATTTACCAATTGTGTAGCTAAACAAGCTAGAAATGAAGTCAAAACACAGACTGAAGGGTAAAAAGGATCATATATTTCATAATTATGTTCATCAAATACACATGAGAGTTAAGTACTTAGCTCATAAACAAGTCAAGAGACCTCCTTAAGCCAACCAAAAATCGAACCCCTTGTTCTCTTTCTGATCTTCCTAAATACTGTTTTTCAAAATTCAGTTAGAGTCTAAACCCTAACTGTTTTTAGCCTACTCATCGATAGGATAATGTCAAAATTATAATTTACAAAATAAAGTATTTCTCAAAAACATAACAAGTAACTACTTAACTAATAATACTCAAAGGTCTTTAGCAGCTTCTACCAATAAAGCTATTCCATCTAATGCTTGGGCCTTTTTCCTAGCTTTCTGCTGCTCAGCTTCCATATCTGTCATCCTTCTTGTAAGCTCCTTATTCTGCTGCTGTAGGCTTTTGATAGTCAGTTTCAGCTCTGCACACTGTAAATCTGTGCTTCTTTTCCTTTTTAGGGCCTCCTTGGAGACTGCAGTAAACTCTTGGTAATGATCATTCACTTCTTCTAAGTCTTCCCTGAGTCTTCTATTAGCTATGATCAAACTCTCATTTGTTTCTTGCATGTACTCCATTTGATGCTTATACTGTTTGATGGTTCTTTGCAAATTTTCCCTTTCTGAGTCAAAATCCTTGCCTCCTGCTATATTCTGTAACTCACTGGGAAGCCATGGGATGTTCAGCTTTCTGAAGATGTCCTCATCCTCAGGCAGCAGCTCTGCAGAAACACCATGAACACTAGGATTTTCTTGATTATCTGTTTCATCAGGTGCATTTTCATCCATCAACAACTTATTTTTTGAATAAGAAGCTTTCATTTCTTCTTCCTGTTGTTCCTTCAACATTTCACCTCTTAATTCCAAAAACACAGTAGATAGTTTGGTTTCGGTGAGGCTGGACTCTTCTACTGTCTTCATTGGTTTCTTTCCTTTGATTTTACCTTTGCTAGATTCTAGCTTTTCATCTAAACAAGAAGTATCAATCATAGTTACTTCTTCTTTGTTTAACTTAGGGTTTAGCAGCCTTTTCATGTTCAGCCTCAATTTTTTTTTGGGTCTAGTTTTGGGTCTCCAGCCTAGGGCAAGCTCTCCCACCATTTTCAAAGCTTTTCCTTGATGTATAACTGTGGAAAACTCCATAGCTTTAACCTTGATCTTCTTTTTCTTTGGCCTTACTGTCTTATCCTCTTGACTGTAGAATTCCCTGTGTGTGCCAACCCTAGTCTCAGAATTGACAGTCATCTCATCTCCTTCCAACAAGTATCCTTCATCTTTAGATAAAATGGTAATTGGGATTCGTTGTTGGACCTTAGTATATTCTTCCTCTACTGCAACCTTCTCTGTGAAAACAATTTTTTCATCCATGAATGTTTCTGCTGATGCCTTATTTTGCACAGGCTGGGTTTCCTTTTTAACAAATAGCAAACTTTTGCTCTTACTGTCCACTGAAGGCTGATGAGATTCATAATATCCCTTTAAAGGTTCTGCCACTTCTTCAAGTTTGACACATTTTTTATCTTCAGCCTTGACTTTTTGTCCCAATTTTCTAATTAGGGCTTGTCCCTTATCAACATGCTTTTTGGTAGGTTGTCCTTCCTAGTTAATTTGGAATCCAGACCAAAAAATAAAGTAGTCCCAAGTCTTCCCTTCTCTTTGTAGAACAGTGCTGATAATAAGCTTGATCAATCCATGGTGAAAAATGGACTGTGCAGTGTGGTCATGAGGCTCTTTAATCCTGCTTGACATTTTCTGCAAACTCTTCAACAAGAAGAAAGGGAGACTCATCCTTGATTCACCAACAAGGTGCTGTAAGAACCTGAAATGATACTTAAAGACAAAAGCATACTTCCCTTCACAAGTTATGTAGCTTTGTAGAATCTTGATGGGACCTACCCATTCATCTCTAAAATTCTGGATGAGCACTCCCTTACTCTAGTCTGGAATGATGCCAGGCACAAGATATCTTTGGGCATTGAAGGTAAATGGAACCTTTTTGAACCAAAGCTCTCCTTCATTCCTGAATCCTATTGCTTCAGGCACCAACTCTACAGTTAATTTGAATTTTAGAGTGTCAAATGATACCGTATCTTGGTTATAACATTGAGCAAATTTATGGGAAACTTCGGTGTTATATCCATCAATCTTCTTAAAGAAACCCAACCATCCATAATTCTCAAAGAGTTCTGCACATCCAGGAAACTTGTCAATCCAATTCAGCTCAGTGGGTTCAGCCCTGTTGGTCTTCCCACTTTTCTTCATCTGCTTTCCCATGGTTGAATGATGTTTCTGTGTGATTTTAAGACCCTGTTAATGACCTAACAACCCTTTTTCCTTCAAGTTTTCAAAGTTTTGATAGTCAGTTTTCTTTTGGATTCTCCCTGGCTGTTTTCTTTCAATTTTTAACAATCTATTCTATTGTCAATGCAGGAAATGATTTGTACTGAACTTGGGTAATTTAGGTCAAACAGAGTACCAAAAGTCTTTAACAAAGCTGCTGCTGAACTTAACTAACATTCAAGATATTCATTTCGACTTTTTAGACTGATCTTTCACCGTTGGGAGCTTGTTAAAAACATGAATTGATGTTTTCCTTAATCAATTTAACATAACAAGCCTTAATGGAAAAACCCCCAATTTAGCAGGCCACGACCAAGTTTACACAGAATACCTCACTCCCGGCTTGCTACAGGTGTTTAAAATTAATCCTTGGACTATCTAAATGTCGAATTTAACTGTGCAGATGTCTTCAAGCCTTCAGTTTGCTTCCAACTGGCATGCTGAGAAAACCCTAAATTCCCTCTGCAACTGCAAATTCCGTATTTTTAGCAATTGTGTTCATTCCACTTCGCCTCCAACTTCGTAATGCCTATGTGGAGAACCTCTTTCCCATCAATATCGGCTCATTCCTCTATCTGTCATGATACGCCGAGCTCTAACTTCTGACTGCCACGATCTCTTTCACATCATAGACCACATCTGTTTGCATGATTATTTCTGATGAAACACGTATCAAACCTGTCTACACATGTGATTAGTCATCCAGGAGCGAAATCATTGGAGAATTTGGTGAAAAAACTGGCAAATTTAGCACCCACAATATTCTTGTAGCACCGCAGTGTAAAATTTTAACTGTTGCGCTAAAAGAATGTTTTAAAATTAAATTTGGTGCTTTTTAAGCCATTAATTCCATTTTAAATAAGGTTTATATGGTAAACTTTGATCTTAGTGTTTATTTGTGAAACCTTTAATCAACATATGTCCTATAGAACCCTTTAGAACCATAAGAAAAACAAATCATAATGAAAACCTAAAAGCAAAACTCAAAATTTCACTTAAAACCAAAATTTCCTAAAAGTAAGCAAATGAGCAAACTTAAAACAAAAATCACAAGCAAAATATAAGACTGAAGAAAACAAATTCATGACTTAACAGAGTCCATGGGTGTGGCCATGGATTTTCATTCCAACATATTGAATCTCTTCAATATCTCTACCGCATACTTTCCCTGGTTGAGAAAGATTCCTTCTGAACTTTGCCATACTTCCAGACCTATGAAATAATGCATTAACCCAAGGTCCTTCATCTCAAATTCTTCTGCTAGTTTCTTCTTGCTTTCCATGATCTATTTCTCATTCTGTGTCAAGAATAAGTCATCCACATATAATAACAGGATGACAGGTTCATCTTCTACAACCTTGTAGTAAAAATTAGGATCGAATTTACTCTTGGCAAGGCCCATGCTCATCAGGAAAATATCTATTCTTCCATACCAAGCTCTGGGAGCTTGCTTTAGGCCATAGAGGGCCTTCTTCAACTTGCATATGTGAGTCCATCTATCTTCAACTTCAAATCCTTATGACTATTCGATGTAAAACTCTTCCCCAATCATTCCATTAAAAAGATCGTGTTCACATCTTTAAGCGTTTCAGACACTCAAGAGAGGTGTCATTAGTCTATCTGGATGCCCTTCCTCCAATCTGAGCATAGCTCTCAAGTAAACCCACTTCCATTGGGGCCTATTCATCATCTGTGTTTCTACATCAAATTGCTACAGCTTTTAGAGATTGACTTTCCATTATTATTTGATATCTGCATGTACATAAGAAGGAAGATATCAATACGTGGAAGGTTCTCCTAGATGAGCATGGTACTGAAATATTCCATCTCGTTGAAGCATATTCATAAATCTGTGTGTTTATATAAGGTTACTACAACCATCAAGCAATCCACCGTTATCACTATTTGAGAAGGCGTTAACCATCAATCTAGGAAATTAATTATTTGCATAGCTGGGACATTCTTAGGCATTCGTTATCTTCAGACTTTGGGCATCACCTTGATCACTAAAAGCAGTTGTACAGTCATCTACAATTCAACTCTGTTAAAGCTTAAAATGCTTCCATCTCAGTTATTGTTGTCCAAGGTACTTCTCATATCAGATCTGATAATTTCTTGAATTTACATTATTTCTACGCTGTTGTTATTTATGGATATATATTGCAATTTTTATGAATCTTTGGGTTAAGTATGATATTGGATACAAATAAAGATCATTACTGAGTATGATAAGGAACCATGAATTGTGTTGTGAAAGTTCCTAATAATAAACCCTATTCAAACATTACACCCTCATTTACAAACAAAATAGAGGTTAAGGAATGTATTCAAGGAACCCTGAATTGTGTTGTGAAAGTTCCTAATAATAAACCCTATTCAAACATTACACCCGCATTTACAAACAAAACATAGGTTAAGGAATGTATTGATCATAGAAGTGTTAGGAGTCATCAACTAAAACACAAGAACAATCACAATAATCTATACCAGATTCAGTTTGGGATATTACAGTCTTCCACCTAGGATTGTTATTTTCAGTCTTACTGAGTAGTTCTAGTAAGCATCTAATATTGGATATGGTCTGGATCAGCCTCAAAAATATGGTGGAAACGAAGGGACATACCTAGTCCGGATCAACCTCTAAAATATGGTGGAAACGAAGGGACATACCTAGTCTGGATCAACCTCTAAAATATGGTGGACACGAAGGGACATACCTAGTCCAGATCAACCTCAAAAACTATGCTTTGTATTTTTTATAAGAACTTACATAGAATACTGATATAACTCAGGGGTTCTTCTTGTAGATATATTTAGATCAATGTACAATATGCTCATACATTATCGATATTACGTAGCTAATACATTTACTGTAAGTGTTAGTGGTAACCTCTGTACTCATTACTTAGCTTGATGCTTCTTCTTATTCCCATTAATTTATGGTGTTTATGTTCTCCTTATTGAAATAGTGTGTTTACAGTAGTTCTTACTCGTGCTTGTCTATGATGTTGTAGATAGAGATAGTTAACCTCAAAGTCAAATTCCTAAAATAAGAGTCACCATATTTAGATATAACCTCCCAACATAGTTTTATTAACTTCATAGTTCAATGATCTATGAATAATTTAAAATACCGACCTAACAAATAATGCTCAAACATATGGAGCATGTATACCATGGCTAGGCCTTCCACTTTAGTATTGGCATAGTTTCACTTGGATCAGGTCAACGTATTTCTATTAAAGTAAACTTTATGAAAGAAGATTGATTCTCTAGGTTGTGCATGGATACCTCTCTAAATGACAATTGAAACATTGGCATGTACATGGAATTCAGCCATCCACTTAGGGAAAACTAAAATTTTCATCATTACGAGTTTATTTTTTAGGATGTTAAGGATGCTTCACACTCCTTGTACAAATACATTCTTTTTTTTTATCTGTTTCATTCTTCAATTACTCCATAGCCTTCTTAATAGTAGCATTTCCATTGATGAATTGTCAAGAATACCCAATTTACCCAAGATTTAGTTACAAGATATGGACATTAGTGGGTGGATTAAGTTACTAGTGACAATGATCTTAGCGGGATCAACCATTACACTTTCATGAAGACAACATGTCCTATCATAATTCCAAAAAGGGTGTACCAGATGCACATTTTCAGGTCTAAGGAAATTCATAGCTACCGACACCTCTAAAAACTCAAGTGAAGAATCAAAATATGATCTTTCAATAGGTTGTACATCATCCAATAATCTAAGTATACCTTCAAAAACTTATATATATATATATATATATATATATATATATATATATATATTCAAAAAATGTTGCAAGGGAAATCTAAGAGAACATTGCAAGGGCACTGGAATGTAATGACATTGTACACATCAGATCCCCATTTAGTTGTGAAGTCCATATTATTTATGTTCTTTGGTAATACATACTTATTTGTACCACAAGAATCCAACTATAAGGAGTAAGTGTTATTTATGTCCTGCAACATGATCTAGCACCTTGTCACTAAAGGGTGTTGGAAACTAATCATGGACATAAGTGGGGCGGGAACTAATCATGGTCATAATTGGGGTTGAGGTCTACAAATCAACAGATACTAGAATTTCTAGTGATCATGTCTTCTTTTCTTGAATCAGAATTGGCCTATTCAAATATGATTCAGGAAGATGATACTAATAACCAATATTAATCTATTTCTTCTTTTACCCTCTATTTGATTCTAGGATTCAATATGTAGGTCTCCTACCATTTTTTTCGCTACCACCACAGGTTCTAGAATTCATGGGTTGGGGTGGGGAAACAACTCTCAATTTTGACCAGTTGATTTGGTTGGACAAGCCCTTCTTGGTTTCTCTCCTACCCAACAAGTGGATAGGTTCCCGCTACCCCTAAAAGTGAAATATTTCATACCTAATAACATAGCGAAACTTTCTGAAATGAAAAATGCAATTATTATTAAATAATAAATGATTTTCAGTACCCCAAGTGGACCAACAATGGTGATTCTAGGATTCAATATGTAGGGTCTTCCCTTAACAGGATTGGAATCTAGATTTAGTTCTATTTTCATTTCTCCTAACTCTCCTTTTATTCATTACATCTCAATTAAAATATTAGGAAAGAGGTCAATTATTCTCTGAGGTAACCTCTTCTAATGCTTATGAATCCCAATAATTATTGAATGAGGTATTCCTACCTAATACATTTACTGTAAGTATTAGTAGTAAGCTCTGTATATCTGCCTTTTCCTAAATCAATTATTTTCAATTACCCACTACATTGTAAAGAATGAAAAAATGCATGTACCAGGATATAAAATTCCGATCTAATTGAGCGGAAACCCCTTCGTCTTGGCATGAGGTGGAACGATGATGATGGTCGACTAAAACCGCACATGGAATGGGTGCCCAAACTCTGTTTGCAAGCCTGAAAAGGCCTTACCAAGCGTGAAAAAACCTTATCTTGCTTGACCAAAAAACATGAAATGATGACGATGGTGGACTAAGCGGAATCCCAAAAACCTCTTACCCTAACTAAAAAACCAGTGAAATGATGATGATGGTGGACTAAGTGGAAGCCTAAAAATCCATTACCAAGCGTGAAAAGCAAGCCCTGAGAGAAAAAAACCAGAAAAATGATGATGATGGTCAGCTAAGCGGGGAGGGGGTTTTCATTTATATAGTTAACCATTTCTCAGCTGAGATTTAAAACGGAATCTAATCTCTCGGCCGAGAAACATTTATGAGAGTTTAATGTGAAAAATGGCAATACTCTCGGACGAGAAAGTTTAAAAATCTCGGCCGAAAACTTTTCTAACTATGGAATAACTCTTGGACGAGAGAATTTTAACCGTGGTTAATTTCTCGTATGAGATATATTACAACTCTCGGCCAAAAAAATATATTGACTTTTTTCTCGGTCGAGAAATTGGAAATTATATAATAAAAAAACAATTTGTCATGGAATTGTTTCCCGACTTCGTGTTTTCACCCGAATATTGGTCTCTAACAATGAAGGCTTTGTTCATAGGTCAAGATGTATGGGGTATCGTCCAAAATGGATATACAAAACCAACAGATCAGATGACATATAATAAGCTCATGTAAGCAAAGAAGGATTCCCTAAGAGAATATAGGAAGAAAGAAAGAAAGGCTATGTTCTATATACATCAAGTTATGCATGAAAGCATACTCCCAAGAGTAGAAACAACAAATACCACTAAGTAGGCATGAGATACATTGGAAACCTCCCATCAAGGATTGGACAAGGTAAGGAATTCTAAGTTATAGATTCTTAGAAGAGATTTTGAATCTTTGTTAATGAAAGACACGGAGTCAGTGGACTCATTCTACACTCGAGTTTTTGGTCTGATAAATCAAATGGAATCTCATGGAGATAATATAGAAGACAAAAGGGTTGTTGAAAAATTTCTTAGAAGCCTTCTCCATAAATTTGAATCCTTGGTCGTGACCTTGGAAGAAAACAAAAACATGACACAGTTTACCATTGATGTGTTACAAGCCTCACTCATCAATCATGAACATATAATAATTAGATCAAATACAGCATTGGAAGGTGCATTTGTAGCATAGTCATCCATAAGTTATGGAAGAGGCAGGGGGGGATAGAATTCTAGAGGAAAAGGAAGAAGGTTTTCCGGAGGAGGACGCAGCAGCAGTCCCATGAATGTTGTTGGAAGAGTACAGAATCAGAACCCATGTCAGCCAAGTGGTCATAGGTTTGATAAATAAAAAATTCAATGTCATTATTGCAATAAATTTAGTGATTATGCATATGAATGCAAGAACAAGCAGTATGACCAAGGAAGGAAAATAAAAAACTAGTAGAGCAACACCAACACTTTGTTGAGCACAATGTTAATGGCATGTGTATCACTGATTGAATGCAATGATGTCCAAGAAATTCCTTGTGACCTATGGTATTTAGATTTAGTCTGCATCAATCATATGACTGGTAATTTAAATTTATATTCTAGTCTAGATAAATCAGTTCAAACTGATGTCACACTTGGAAATAATGTCCAAGTCACTATTTTGGGAAAAGGTATTGTTGGTATTCTAACAAAACAGGCGGAATGAAATTTTATGCCTGATATTTATCATGTCAAAGGTCTGGGAGACAATATGTTAAGCATCGGATAGTTGATATATAAGGGTTACATAGTCTACATGGAAGAAAATCACTGTGTGATTAAAGACATACGTCCAAGCATCCAGTTGATAGAAAAAGTACCAATGACAAGAAATCACTTGTTTCCTTTGAGGATAATTCCAGACATGAAAGGAAACAAAAATATAGGAGCTGCATTCAAGGAAGAAAGTAAAGAAGCAGACAAGCATTGCGACAAAAAGGAAAATGACACCGCCAAAATTCAAGTAGTGTTTCAAACAGAAGTTTAGGATGAGTCATGGCTGTGGCATTTCATATTTGGATATCTAAATTTTGGTGGGATGAATCTACTGCGCACAAAGAATATGGTGAAAGGATTTCCATTAATCGACAAACTAGAGAGAGTTTGTGAAGGATGCATTTTTGGCAAGCATCATAGAGATACTTTTCCAGATGAAAATTCATACATAGCACGTACACCACTTGATATTGTGCACTCTGATATTTGTGGCCCAATGCAAACATCATCCATGGTGTAACGAACCTCCATGGGGTCTAACCAGATCAACTAATAAACATGCATATAAATAAGTCTAGGTATGATAAAGAAGTTAAGAACATTTTTTTTCTTTTTTAAAGCCATCTACAAAGTATGTAAAGAAATACAACATTGCGAATCAGAAACCAATTCACATACATCCATTAAATTAACTATTCCATTTTCATGTGCAACATTTAACAAATTCAAATAACTTACCTGTTCATATCGCTAGTCATTGTCATTTGAGGATAAGGCCGAAGGTTGTTTTGTCATCACTCCACTACAGTTGTTGTCGCTGGATTTCCAATCGTGCTGTATCCATCGGTTTCCTCCCTACCACACCCTGACGGGTACTCTCCTTCCCTCGATACCCTTGAGATCGACGTGGATAAATGACCTAGCTAGTAATGGAAGTACGACACTAGACTGCTGCTAGTAGGTTCCCAACCTCACTCACGTCGTACTGAACCACACTCTTCCAGAGTCTCCTCAAAGCCACCCAAAGGGTTCCAGCTCCAAACTATGGCAGGACCAAAGAAGAAGAAGATGAATATCTCCCGTTCTTCCATTTCTTTAGCTTTTATTAATTCACACGCATCCCATGCATCACTTCAGTTAACTCTTTAGTTACTTTAATTAATCAATTAATTTATTTTTATTTACCAACCCACTTTTTAGTTATCTTTAGTTCTATGATCCTTTTCTAATTAGTTAGAGTTTTAAATTAGTTCAAGTTCATTGATTTACTCTTTTAACTGATTCCTTAATTTAACTTGAATTCGGTTGATTTATCTTTATTTATTTATTTATTATTTATAATTTAATTAATTTATTATTATTATTATTATTATTTACGATCAATTTATTATTTTCCTTAATTAAAATACATGTTGTTTACTTTCGCATTCTCGTTGTGACCAAAATTATCAAGGTGTTATGCTTCTAACATGCCCTTCTTGAATCTCATTGAAAAGTGGATCAAGAGCACTCTCTATCAGAGAGGTTTTCTTTTCCCTTTTAGATTTCATGTCTTTTATATAAATTGTTAAAAGAAAAAGAACATAAAATCTCTTGAATCTCACCGAAAGGTGGATCAAGAGCACGGGGTCTTCACTTAGTGAAACCATGTCATGGCACCTTCATTCATGGGATATTAAATAATACCCCTAATTTCACCTGATATTGATAATTACTTACAAAAATTCATTTTTTGAGCCCTCATCCCAATATATATTTCCAATTAAAAAACCCCTATTTTTACAATATATTCCTTATTTTTACTAAAAACCCCTTTTTATACCCCCCATACCCTATTCGCTGCCGGCCAGTACCTGTAATATATTGACCTTATTTTTCACAATTAAAAGCCCCCCAATATGAATGCACGTGATAAGATATTGCTCAACAAGGTGAATGTCGTATGATCAAAAGTGCTATCTGTCGGAGAGTTTGTTGTTTAGTTTTAATTCATTTACTTTAGCATCTTTTGCTTTGTTTTCATAAATCTTTTGAATCTCTCCATAAGGCAGATCAAGAGTGCTCTCTGTTGGAGGGTTTTTATAATGGTTCTTGTTTGCAACAATTAATAAAATCAGAACAACAGTTTTCCTTTACCGTGTATGCTCTATCCCTCATGGCTTAGTCTGACACTTGGGGATATCAAAAGCGATATTGTGCACTTATTAAATCCTCACATCTAAGTAATCAAGTCACATTAATAAAACTCACAACCCTCAAACATTATGGAAATATGGCGTAACGAATAATCAAAGTGTCACGTCGTCTCCCTTCTACCTAATCGAGAGAGGACACGACTAAGCTGCTACTACTGTAAAATGAGTAATCTAGCCCCATGAACATAACAATAAATTACATTGAACATAAAATTATACACAAATGCATAATACATGCAAATACACAGCGAAAGCAAATATCATTCAACACATTCATCATGTTCATAATAACTCATTAAACAAATACATTGCAAAGGTTAAGCACACAAGAAAATACTTATCTTAAGAAGAAGCTTCCTCGCAAATAACTATGTCGCTACAATGTTCCACCCAACTATAAGCTAGTATGGTCATTAATATCTTACCGCCACTTCCACCCCCAAGCTGGGCATGATATTCACAAGGAACTAGGGAACAACAATCTTACACATAGCAAGACCATACACCCACAGTCAAGCCAACACACAATTGGGTTTCACAGACTGTTCAGCTAAGCCAATAAACATTTGGGTTTCACAAGCTACTAAGGAACAAGCCAATAAGATATGGGTTCCTTGGAATTACTTAGCCAAGCCAACACAAGGATGCACTTCACAGCCAAATACAGGTTTTGTGTTTGTAGAAAAATGTCCTGGGGACCAAAATGAAATTGGTGAAAGGGAAAACAACCCTGGGTGATCCAATATGATTTTCAGAGGATGTGCTTGGGATTCCTAGGGGAAAAACAACCTCCCCAAACACCCAAAATGAGGACCTATCTTCCTAACCACTGAGCATAACTAAAAACAGGTTTGCAACAAAAAATAGATTGGTAAAATGGCGGAAAACACCATGTGAGAGAAATACGATTTCACAGAAGATTTCTAGGCATTGTAGGGGCTAAAACAAACTCCATGCACACCCAAATCGTGATTCTTGTTTTCCCCTTCACTGCACAATACCAAAAATGAAATTTTGGGTATGGAAAAATGAGGAAACAACAGAAAAACGTGGAGGTAAATGCACAACAAGCTCTAGCTGTGTGAGAAAGACAAAAACGACCTTTTAAAACCACCAAATAGTGAATCCTTGCTATACATTCACTCAATAAGACAAAAATGAATTCCTCGCCATGGATAAATGGAGGAAATTGTAGAAAAATGGGATGAGAACGCCCCATCTATCTCCACTTGTGTGTGAGAGAGAAAACCTATGGGTGAATAATGGGATGGGAATGCATTTCCAAGCTTTTACTTTTCCAAAAAGTCAAAAACATGTTTTCCAAAATGGCTGGCTTCCCAAATTCGAATTTAACTCCCATACTCTTCCCATCCCCATGCATTAACTACCTCAAGCAATTCCTGGAAGAAATAAATGATTGGGCACAAAAAACAAAATCGGTAGTTGACAGTTTTATGGGTTTTCCCTTTGACATTTGGCTTTTCCCCATTGGATCAAGGGCTTGAATATTTCTCCCTCCATATTCCTTCTGCATTAGAGAGAATTTGAGGTAAAAAATGGGCCTCCTAAGAGATGTACTACAAAAATATAAGATATATTAAAATATTATGAGTTAGAGGTTTTATGGGGTATGTATATATGACAACTCACCTCCTACATTACTTTTTATGCACAATATAAATAACCATGGTTGAGTTACTTTTCTAATTTGACTATAAATAAAATTAATAAAATAACTCTACAATGATGTGACTAAGATTCATTGTAAATTCCCAAAAAATTATTGTCCTATAGCATTTATTTGTCTTGAACTTGTAAATGAAATTAAACAAAAAATATATTTTTAGGAGTTATTTTTTTAATTTATGTTGACTTTTTATATTTAGTACATTCCTCATCAATTTAATTTTAATGTGATTTAATTGAGATTCATTTACATGTAAAATTTTAACAATATTATTACAATATTTATTGCATTATTATAATAAATTAATATCAAAATCATAATTTTTTTGATACATTCATTTTATTGTAAATGAATGTTATAGTTAAATCTCTTACAAAAAATAATATAAAACTTAATTTATTCTTAAAAAATGAATAGTAGTAGTAGTAGTAGTATATATATATATATTATCTTTAGAACATTATTATTTTGTAAAACATTTTTATTTTATTTTATTGTAAATGAATGTTATAGTTAAGTCTCTCATAGAAAATAATATAAGACTTGATTTGTTCTTAAAAATTGACTAGTGAAAATATATATAAAAAAATAACTATTAATATTATCTTTAGAACATTATTATTTTGTAAAACATTTTTTTCATTTTATTGTAAAGGAGTGTTATAGTTAAGTCTCTCATAGAAAATAATGTAAGACTTAATTTATTCTTAAAAATTTAGTAAAAATATATAATTTTATTTTTAACTATTAATGTTATCTTTAGAACATTATTATTTTGTAAAACATTTTTCTTTAAGGTTTTGAAAATTGTGATGTAATTGAATTTTTTAGAAATATTATAATACATCACCATGTATTATTATGTGTACTAGTGAAATAAAATGGACAATTTGTGTCTATGTGTATATATATATATATATATATATATCTAGATAAATAGTTATAGTTGTTTACTTTGCAAAAAATATATGTCATGTAAATGTTAAATTTAAAATATTTATACAAAATATTTCAATACATTGTCTCATTTTATTGCATTCTTCTACATTTTATTGTAAGCCCACAGAATGGTGTTAAAATATGTAAATTGATGCTTCCTTCCCTTACAAAATATTTTAGGGGTATTCCTCTAAAAAGGGTTGTAATCCTATCATTGATACCTTGATCAATATTATAGATGATTTTGAGAATGGATCCCTAAAGAGTGGGGATTCCATGGAAAGGAAGGTATATTTTTATATTGTTCCCCATCTTCAAGGGGGATTATTATTACAATCTTAGATCTAAAAAATCTATGGAGTTTGAACCGTTGGGAGGTCTAGCTCTAGATTCTATGGGGAGTCAGGAAATTTGGTGGTAGGAATGAAGTCAACTTTCAAACATTCTCAAGAAAAAGCTATTAAAGACATCTAATAGGGAAGTCAAAAATTGATCACATGGTTCCTTGGAGTGGGACAAGCCATCTAGTGGCTACCCCATGAAAATGCTATCAATTAATGTCAGGGACCTTAGGGAGATTTCTTGGCCTTGTATCTACTATTGAAATTCACTTTTTCAAGAGGAGTACAAGTCTTACAAGTTTTTGACGACTATCGATTAGTTATAATTGCATTACTAGGTCTCTAAGGGTACTTAGCACTCAACTAAATCCTCTGGTATAGCAACTCAACAAATTTCATGTTTATTCCCATGCATTCATTATTAACACATTTATAAAGAAGTCAATCAAACTGTAGATAATATTTCCAAGGAGGGACTCCATATTCAAGCGGGGCCACTTAGTTATTCAGGAATATGCTACCGGTTTCTTGAGAAGCCAAAGTTTGAGTTCTTTACATGATCTATAAGAATATGGTTTTAATATTCTCACTAAGCTAATCCTTTTTGAAAATATTTGTCAAATTATTATTGTATTTTTGTTTAATGATCGAGTTTTAGTCACTTAAGGACTTTAGTGGGATGTCATCATAGAACATTATGATCCATGTATTAAATCATCATCAATTAAAGTCAGGTACATTAGGGAGAGTTCTTGGCCTTGTATCTACTATTGAAATTCACTTTTTTAAGAGGAGTAGCTAGGATCACAAACTATGCAGAGATCGATTTATGCATTGTTATAGAGAGGTGTCATTGGGCACACGATATGGAGAAAAAATGGTTATTAATAAAATTTAAAAAAAAAAATTGGTTCAAGAAGAGTCTTCAATTTGATGGGTGGCATGATCATGATGTAATCTCCCTCTATCCTTCCAAACATTTGTGGTTTCCGACAACATTTGTCCTCAACGCCACTAAAATACATATAAAATTTACTTGTCTTTACATCCTCTTCCCTTTAAATCCTCATCTCATAGTCATAACTACAGATTATTATGCATGCACATCCTCACCTTATAATACGAATTGGGTCAAGGAGCAGAGACAACCATAAAATATTAAATATGTCAAGACACAAAGAGTAAGAGACAACTATAAGTAAGTCTTATATTAAATTTACCATATCTTCATTATCATGCCTTATGGTAAGACGATAAAAAGGGCACTGGCATGCATCAACATGGAAAACGTTTTCGACATAGAGGTATACACATTAATTGTTTTCATTAAAAAAATTAAATTACTACTCGTGACTATCGACTGACTGAATCGGGGACTAGTACAAAAAACAACAAATTTTAGAGCCTTGGTCCCTTAATTACTCACACCTAGAACTTTCTCAAATCTAGCCATTAATAAAGTCCTTTTGATATTTTGGTTGAATTTAAAAGGAGGATTGTTGAGATTCATACATGCACTGAGTTGCAAGGATTTGATTGACTTATGATTGATTCCATTGCCCCTCCATCCCATACATGTATGCTTTCACGACAAGTGTTGAACAAAAAAAAAATTGATGTCCTACCCTGATTATGCTGGCTTTGCTAACTTGCTTTGTATGTAGGATTTTTTTTAAAATGTTTTCCGAGTTGTGTATTATTTTTTCTTAGGTGCCCAATCCTTATCATTCTTACATCTCTCAAGCTTGGATTGCACATGGATGCCCCAATATGGTTATGGCATAGTCTAAGTAGTTTTTGGTATAATGAAGTGTGCTCTAACTGAAGAAAAAAAAATACAGTAGAATAGTTGTTATGTTATTGAACTATAAAATTAATGATACACATGAGACAAATTAATGTGTTCAAAATACGTTTTATTGAAAATGTATCATTTTTTCATGTAAATATTAAAGATTGCTTAATTGTTAAAAATTATAAAAAATTTAAAAAACAATATTTATTTTTTGCATTTTTTTTTTGTAAAAAGGTTTCGTTAATTTGGCTCCAAGACTAAATGCCCTTCCAATTAAAATCAAAACCAATCAAATTTGATCTCTATTCCTACCAATTCTATTACAATTCTCTTATAATATTTGTATTTAATATTGTATGTATGCCAATATTCTATTTTTTTGTTGCAGGTGTGTTTTATACATTCTTTATTATTCTTATGTGAATTGAGGGGGATTTTACCATTTGCATGTTGTATCATTTCGTTACTTAATACATGCATTCCTTAATACATGCGTTGGTAAGTTTACATGGACACCAATCGCTTTATGAATCAACTATCAGCATCTAAGCAGCTAGGTACAAACTATGAGTATGGCTTGGAAAGTAGTGAAGTAACTGGTGAAATCTAAATAAATGTTGGAATAAGAAACTAGCCCACCTTCTATGTCCTTTTTATGGGAATAATGAAGACAAGAGTTAATGTGGGATCACTGGGGGAAATCTATGTCAGTCATTTATTGAGTTCCTGGGCGTGTGAATATTTCGTCCCAAAGTATAATAGTAAATATATTTGCCAGTTTTTCCAGATCAAAGTTTCCTGGGCGAATCGGCATACATTTTTCATCTATTAAATCTGTTTCTTTTTTTCATTTATTGAGTTTCTGGGTGGGTTTCGTCAAATAACAGTAACTATCTTTGCCATATCAGAAGTTTCCTGGGCGTGAATGTATGATATTCCCCTCATTCAGTCAATTAACAATTATATATTTGCCAGAGAAGTTTCTGAGGCTGGTGAATTTGGAATAAATGTTGGAATAAGAAACCATCCCACCTTCTTTGTCCTTTTTTTGGGAATATCTTATGAAGCTAACTGGATCAAAGTGATCATTTTCTCTTCTTTAGAAAGCAACTGGCGGGAAGGGAAATCCAGAAAAATCCAAATGGGTTTGTTGTAAAAAATGGGCGGTAGGATGTTCTTAATTTCAATAGAATTAGTACGAAGTCTAAAACTCTCAAAAAAATGCATAGAGAGAGCATGCTGTATGAGCAACATAGAAGGGGGAAGAGAATTTTCAAGTAGGAGCTCGAGAAAGTGTAAAAGTATTTGTTATATGTGGCTGAGGTACTTTTCTTTCAATTTTAGCTAAATAAGTTAATGAATAATATTAACAAATTAGTTTAAGGTAATGAGGATATGAGCTACAACTACTCTTCACACACTGAATTCCTGCTGAGTAATAGAAACATACATCACATAAAACATATATAGTGACAACATCAACCATAGGTTTGGGCCAAATAATTCGACGACCAATCAATCTACAAAACCCTCTCATAATCTACCCCTCAATATTGTAAGAGTGAGGTCTACTGTGATTTGAAACAAAAGGCATGGATTCATCTATCACCATTCAAACGCTTGAATTTTTCAATTACTAATTGAAAACCTTCAATCAATGGTTGCATAGAAGAGCCACAATAGTTGAGAGGGTGCATTGGTTAATGGTAACAACAATGCGTCACTCTTGAACATTAAAATATCTGAGTATGATGGGCAAGGAAAGTGAGATACCTTCAGTCAAAACTAGTATAGAATGAGGCCAAATCGTGGGTCAAAGAGTGAGCATGGGAGAGTTGTATTAAAGACAAAAGAAAGCTCTTAAAACCAATAGAATGAGCAATCATGAAAATGATATATACAATACAGAAAACAAAGGCAATGGCTTGATGAAATCAACCTTTATGGGCTCAAAAAAATGACTATATATGTTTTGTTTTGTGAGTACAAGAACAAGAAAAACACCAGGGCCACAACAACCATGATCAAATCATGAGATGGAAATAAGGAAGCATGTAAAAAATATGGGTATGGCTTGAATTTTAGAGAGCAAATAGGGCTTCCCATAGTATGCTTTACACATACAAACAATCCATGCAACCACCATATTATGCAAAGATAAAGATGATTTTTCCCATGAAGAGATCCTACTTCAATTTGTTGAGCTTGTGGGTTTGCTTGGGATGCGTTATTGCTTCTTGTTGTAGGTGCCATTATGCCTTACAAATATTAATTTAAATGCCTAAACACTACTTCCAATCAAGTTAGTGGTTTCACAATCCAAAATTGGCCTTCGTTTCACCTCTTGTCTAGTGAGAAATGAAGAAGATGGAGATGATTTTGAAGAATGAAATAAGCCTCTTCACTTTCAACACTTGAGCAAAGATAAAACTTCATCAATTCAAGGGTCAAATGGAGGAGGATTCACTAGTTTTATCATTGATATTTCATGCATAAGCATAGGGTTGAGTGCTCCTCTTTCCCTAGCTTGAATTTGCAGAAATAATCTTTGGGAAAAATCCCAAAATCCTTATCCAACCATGTAGAATATTTGAACCCTTCAACCTAAATCAATAATGGAGATAAAGTTCTCCTTTCCATGCATAAACCCTGCTCACTATTTAAGTGGAGTGCACTATTTTTAGGTAATTGCTAAATTTGTTGTGATTACCATATAAGTGCTTGGTTGTTTAATATGACCATATTATAAAATAATACCAAGGATAAAAATACATAGACCAAAGCTCCATGTTGTTTGCACATACATTGTTGTCTTATGTGTTTGCACTACTAACTTGTAATTCTTTTTCTTTATTTTTAAGTTACATTCACAAATAGAATTTAAACACAATGAAACCATCCTGTCGAGTCCATCAAAAAACATAACCATGCATACAAAATCATCAATGAGTACATTAATATTCAAAGATATACATTAGAGAGTTAACCTTGAGGGAATTTCAGGATCATAGGCCAAGAAATTAAAACAGGCCTGCTACCATCACTCATTGAAGCAAAAAAAGTTAGTTGAATGTAAACCATATCTATATGTACCTTGAAAAGTAATTCAACCAACTAAATTTCAAGTGGATTAAGCACATTAGGGATAATAGAATCCTATGGGGAAAATGTAAGAAAATGGGTCATTTCAATCATTGGGATATCAAGTGCCATTCTCATCCAATCAAATGTCTATCTCAAATTTCTATCTCATCCAATCAAATGTCTTCAAAGTGTGCCAAGTTACTTCCAAGTTCCTGAAAATATGTAGTGAAGGTGCCACATATTAAATCAAAACCCCAATGTATAGAAGTGAACTTACTCATAGGATAGATGCTATATATGTTTATCATTCCTAATTAACTCCTTCTTAAACGATTCACTTATACTGAGGACCTGAGGTATCACAGCTTCGCTGGCATAGATCTCAAGATGCCATGACACGATGTTGACTCTTGTTAGACAAGGTTGCCAATACGTCAAAGTTAAGATAACCATTTCAGTCTTGAGGCATATTTTATGACAACCTACAATGCACATTGGTCACAATTTGCCAAGAATCCTTTCAATCATGTTGTTCCATATGTTACTGGAATGTGTCATAAAATTTTGGAAATAACAATTGTTCTTATTGCTGGTATATTATGGTCATTGAAGCCCTATCCTGCCCAAAAATTTAGGTCAAACTCTACTCAAAATGTTCCCTTTTGAATGTTGGTTCTTCATATGTCATTATTGTTGCTGGAAACCATAGATTGTTGCCCTAAAAACACAAAATTGGTTTCTCTTCAGACCTGCTCTCAAAATCCTGGAAAGGGT
The DNA here is from genome assembly GCA_001517045.1 of Pseudotsuga menziesii. NCBI lineage: Eukaryota > Viridiplantae > Streptophyta > Pinopsida > Pinales > Pinaceae > Pseudotsuga > Pseudotsuga menziesii. The sequence goes on along the minus strand of LPNX010706314.1, from coordinate 44,931 downwards.
CACAAGATGGAAGTGTTTTGTTGCTCTAAAGGCCATGAAAATGCTGATATGATTCCATATGTGTTCAAACCTAGAGTGTTGTAAACCTTCCAAATTCTGAGCAATAGAGACTAGGTCAACAATCTGTCATGTATGACTGCTGAAACATATTTATTTATGCCCAGGTCTTATCCATTCAAATGCTTCCAAACATACTGCCATGTACAATATGATGGAGCTATTACAAGACTGAATTCATTGTCAAATATTCCACATCAATCCCTAACAGCTTCACATGTAAATCTAGCTGCTACAACTCTTTTTCTACTATAGGTTGCTACTGTTTGGCAAATCCCATTAGGTAGGGGTGTTATTTAGTGCCTTATGTTTGTCTCATACAAATGTAATACTGTAATAATGAAATAGTGATCTGGAAAACAAGGTTTAATACTTTTTCAATATCTAGGAAAATCATTAGCAGCAAACACAGCATCCTTTAACCGCCCATTATTGACAGAATAGAAGCTTCCAATAGATACCCCAACAACGGTGTAGATGTCACTTTGGTAGCTTAAGTATAAGGTACTTGATGCTAGCTATTATTTGTAGGCATGTTCTTACATCCTTGCATCATCACTTACATCTTCCAAAATTGTTTCTTCAGGTGTGGATGCCATCCTTGGAGATAAAAAAACCCAAGGATTCCATTGTATTTTGCGTCTACTATCACTCCTATTACTCTGAAAGACCACCAATATGCTCATGATAATGCTTTCATACAAAGCTATAAAAATAGATTGACTACAAACATGCGGTATACTTATTCTTCAAACTGCTAGGAGATACAACGGTTAACCTCTTTACACTATAGTGACCCCTCCACTTCCCTTTGTCTCTAATGATCAAAAGAATCTCTACACCATAATGTACTTTTCATACTGATGTAAAAGAGCCCATAGATCAGATCTCAAGTTTGTGTTTCAGCGGGATTAATAGACATGAGATCAGATCAGCAATACAAAACAAAACTTAATGACTGCTTTTTCAATAGGCTTAAAACTGCTACATGTTAGAGTATGGAAAGTTAGCTATGTCATTGGCAGCATTCAAAAACATAACTGAAGCAAGGCGTTGTCCACTCCTTCCATATCATTCTTATGCAAATGCACCATGATATGACCCTTAGACAAGTTGGGTGATCTTCTTCTTCAATGCCTTTATCTTTTAGATATGCCAAAACAACTACTCAAAAGCACATTATATTGTTGATATGATTGTGCCCTCCTCCTCAATGTAGTATGGATATACAAATCCCCTCATAACTAATCACACGTGCCAAATCAAAACTTACCTTGGGGCACTCCAATAATAGATGCTAGCTAAGTCAATCATATGCCAAAATAGGACATAGGTTAAGTTAATGATGCCACAAGCAACCTCCATGTAGCACTTGTGGGTCTTCCAAGGAGGATAAAATCCAATATCCTAAAATAGCAAGTAGTCTCCTCAAGCTGGCATATGTTAGAGTGCATCATCATTTTCCAAAGTGGTTGTTCCATCTACAGCAATATGTATAACTAGCCTTTCAAAGAGAGTTTTAGCATGTTGATCAACCACATTCAAACTTTCTTTGTTCTCATAATTGCACATCTTTGTCAATTTGATTATGGTAGCAGCATAAACTTGTCTAAGGGCTAGTCTATGAATCTTAGTTATCATGCACCTGTCACCCATATTCAATTTGCCTCTTTGGCCTAGAATCATGGATATATGTTCTTTGATCATATAAAGCATCTCTGGGAATATATGGATTCCAATTCCTCATCTTTTGATAGCCAAGTATCTACCTTTCCATTTTGCATACATGACACAAGTATGGGCACCATTGGTATGTTTAACTCCACAAACTTATGAAAAATTAGCATGTAGATAACCTCTTTAGCTGCTATCTAAAATTCATTTGCTTTTCATTCACATATCATCCACTATACCTTCATTCAATAAGAGAAATCAACACAAGTATCACCTACAGTTTAATCCATTTAACTAGAACTAGATCGAGTTGTTTAACCGGTGGAATAATCCATCTAAGAACCTCCTGTTCCAGGACCATATAAAAATGCCACGCCAAACCACCGAGTCTAATAAGAACCTCGCCCAGTGCAATCCCTCCCATTTCTAGATACAGAGCAAGAACCAGCATATCGGTCATAAACCCTTTCTTTTGGGTAGCCATAGCTCATTTAAGATTCAATAGACTATATTGCAATAGATTGTGCCTTTGCTGGAAAATAAAAGCAACACTGAACCCTCCATTGAAGTTGAAGATGAAGATGCTTTGGCTTAGCTCTTGTATATTATAGCTTTTCCTATATTTATCCTATGATAATTTTAATTTTTTACTGTTTGTAATTGCAGATCCAATTTTGGGGTAGATGGACAATTTAAAAGTGACTTCAGATAAAAGAGAGAAATACACTATTTACATTGAAGTGATCCTTTCAGTGAAAGATGGACAACTGTCATTAATATGATCCTCTCATTGGGACTTGCCACATGTTTTCATATTTTGCTTTTGTCTAAAAACTACCTGATGGGATTAGGAAATGATGTTCAATCATGAAGGTTAACATAAATTTTTATCATTCCAAGGATCATGCCCTTCTATACTTGTGATTTTGTAGGAAATGATGAGAATTTACTATCTAGAGTATTTGGAAAACTCGCAATCTTTGCATTTTTGAAGATCAAGAACAGATGGTTGGATTTGTTTGTTACATGATCTTGAATCTCGTTAATGCTTTTCCTGTAGTGGGCAAAAAAATTGCTCATCATGATATTGGATCAGGTCTTTCAGTCACTTATCCTTCTGGGTTATTTGATGTTGCCACAACATCTAACATTGGGGGTGCATATTTTACTCTTCATATCAGTTCCTCAAATTAATTTCATGTCAAGTTGGGCCGAGGTGTCATCACCAACAGAAAGGCAGAATTGATGACACTTTGGTCCCTATTGGTTTTTGCAGTTTCTATTGGCCTTCCCACTCTCTCTGTCTTTGGGGACTCCTAGGTCATCAAAAACTGGGCAAAATCTGTGGCATGGCTAGCTGTTGTGGACCTAGAACACTGGCATGATCGCATTTCGGAGGTCAAGACCCCCTTTCTCTCTATAAAATTTCAACACATTTATAGGGAACACAATATGAGTGCTGATGGTTTATCAAAGGAAGCACTATCTCTTGAGATGGGAAAAATATCCTTCATTGAGATCTTAGAAGGAGAGACTATTGGAAGTGTGTCAAAACCCCAAATTTTCACAAAAATTTAAAATTTTGAGATAAAATAAAATGTTACAGTTGCAGTTAGATAACTGCTAGCAGCTATTATAAGATATGAAACAGACAAATAAAAGTAACCATTTAAATTTAACACATATAAATTAATTATGTTTTAATTTTGATATGTGATGTAAGTAATTTGCAATCGATTAATTAGTTCTACTGATGGTTTGGATGTCAAGTAGGCGAGAAGTCATTTTCTAGTTGGGGCTTACTTAGCAACTGCTAACGTATCTGGATTTTCTGCATCTTTACAGGCTTGACAGGTAAATTTTGACCCAGTTAAAAGTTTATTAAGGCATTTTAATCAGATATACTTCTTTTTGCATAGAATATACTGCTAGAGTAAAAGTTCTGCTTAGAAGACTCAAGATCTTGCAAGGTAAAGTAATGTTTCCTTATACTTGATTCATAAATATTATTTTACTTAATCTTTGTATTGTAGATATTATTAATGTCACCCTACTGTTTGTCTCTTAACAATGAGATCTTTAAGATAGATAAAAAGTCTCCTTCAAACTTTACTCTAACTGATTTCCAGTTCTTAAAAGAGCTCGTCATAAAATTTCATAACTCATAAGAGTCTATCGCTATTATCATCAATATAATTAAAACATTGCTTATCATCATACAAATATACCTAAGTCTTTAGAACATAAGCCTATTGTATTCTTTCCAACTCTGTTTCAATTAGGACTCAGCGTGGTAAAATTATCAACTTAACATTGCTTGTGATTTATGAGATATCCTCTACATAAGAATCGTCAAGATCATGATTGGAATCCCATTTTCTTTATGACAAACATCATGCGATGACTTCACATTACCCTACTAACTACTTAATTGTAAAAGTAGTGCAATAAAATCCTAGATAGTTTATTATCTTAAACTCTAAATTCTAACTTAACCTTGATCCAATTTGACTTAGAACTTGGTAAATATTGTGGAGTTCAAAGATCATGTACTTGTAGGTTTTATATCCTACATCCAGTACTTTAGATCCCTTTTAAGAGTAAGAGTTATTCTTGTGTATAAATATTACTATATTTATATACACCTTATTATCTTAAACATAATCCTTATTGTTTAACAATCATTGTTCATGATTATCAGACCAATTAATAAAGGCATTATCAAGCTTATTCAAACTTCTACTATCCTATTGATCTTTTCTTATAAGTTGGATTATAAAAGGGTTAAAAGATCTTTGCTATCATAGCATCGAAAACATAAATAAAATCTTTGAGGAACAAGTGCCTTGACTCCATATGCAAATAGACTCTTTATCCAAGCTATTTACAAGGTTGAACATTATATTAACGATGGTATAACACTAGTTCATTGTCGAGGCTTGACTTCGTTTGGAGTGATATGGTATTGACTTTACATTATATTACAATATCATTACATGCATAAAGTAATTGATTATGAATTATTTGGTTCGACTGATTGCAGTGATAACAATATAAAAGCACCCACTAAGAGGTGAAAATATTTGTGTATACGTAGTTCTTCTCGCCATGCAAATCATGATTTATAATCCTTACCTCGCAACCCTAACTTCATTGTTCAACGAGGGTTTCGGTCTCTGCTTCGTTTAGCTTGATGTGGCCATGAGGGCATGCCTGTGTTCAGCTCCAGCTTCATTTTTTGGGGCTAAAACATTTCCATTTAAATGATAGTTGGAGAGACATACAGCTCTCATTTTTTTTTCTTTCTACATTCACTAAACTGTCGTGAAGGTTGTGTAGCTCTGTTAGTGTCATCTTTTTGGTGTTGAACTCTTTCGTGGTCATTGTCAGGTTTGCTCTTGCTCCTGTTGACAGTGTAGCTTGCATCGTGAGCCCCTGTCGTCTCTGTCACTGCGAATATGAGGGTTTGGCTTCTCATTACACTGGTTGCAGTGTTGTTGTTCCTTCATGGCTCCATAATCTTCACTTCCAAGTGAATATGAGAGTTGTTGTGCTTGTGGTATCGGTCTACCTACTTCCTGACCTCAGTTTCCAACATTTTAGGTAACCATCATTTATTTAATAAGTTGCAAGCTATGAAGAATTTACGATTTCAGTGCTATACCCAAGTTTTTAATTTATACTTTGAATTCCATTTTGCAGGTGGCAGTTCGCATAACCCTTGGAAGGAAACACTTTACAATTGGACTGGCTTTCTCTCTACGAGTAAGCCCTGGTTACCAAATAGCTCTCCCTGCTTGTGTAGACCTTAGGGGACAGCTTCCAGATGGAAGAAGTTATAGCATGGTTGTTACCTAGTCTTGGGTTGTTGTTCTTCAGTTTACTAGTTTTGGTCTTTTTGTTTAAACCCTCACTTACAGCAGGGTAACTACGGCTCAAGCTGTGACTTGTAAATGCTCATTTTTCATGTTTTTACAAAAGTTTGATACTTGGTCTATTGTTTTTCATTATTTAAAACCCCATATTATAATATGGGTGCATCGGCTTTAAGCTGGTTTTTGTATTATGTTTAAGTTTATGCCTTTTCAACTTGTTATGCAATACACAGTTTCTTTTAAAGCATAATGGTTTTCCTTGGAGCTCGGACTCAGTTTACTTAAAGCTATTATGGTGACTTTGTAAACTAGGGTTTTTACCCTATTTGTCTGTGCTGGAGTATGGTCTGGTCCTTCCAGATGTGGAAAAGCATAGGTAAGTATTATTTTTCATCTATTTCAGATTCACTCTTTCAATAAACCAAAAGATTACTAACTCTAACAGTTCACAACTAAACATTTAACATTTATTAATCAATCAGACTCACATTTAACCATCTAACATAGTAAAACAAAAAGATTGTAGAACCTGATTAAGATGGACAACAACAATGTTAGGAGGTTGTTCCTCCCTACCAACTCCTGGAGAGCGCTCAAACAATGTCTCCTCAGGACCCCTGAGTCAGTTCCTGGTCTCCTTGGCTGAGAAATGGTGGAGAATGCAAACACAGACTAGTTTAATGACTCAGTAAATACTCTGCACTCAGCAGTAAGATCCTTTAGCTGAAAGGTTGCACTAGATCACTTAGCAATAAATCCCTCAAACTCTTTCCACAAATTCCCTTGCCATTGAATTTCTTTGAAGTACATTCACCTGAATGATCACTTCTCTAGAATGAGTAGCCTCAGCTCTCTTCAATGGGAATTTTTATAAATATTTCCTAGGTCTTTTGGGTCAGTTGTCATTAATTGAGACACCTACTTTGATCCCACTTTATTGGGGGATCATGACCCCAAATGTAGGGAGGTTGCCACCTGCAACAGTTGGAAGTGTTTGAGGATGCTGCCACATGTCTATTTTCTCTCCACCTAGTCTCCTCCACCAACTTGACCAGTAAACACTCTTTTAACAGCTCTCCTAAGCTGTTGTCTCCACTTTTATTTATTTATAAGTAAAATATTCAGAATTACATTCAATATTCTTGACTCTGCTGAGTCATCATTTACAACTTAGCATAAAATTTTACATAATGTCTTTAAATAAAATCAAATAAGATAATATTATTTTTTGCAAAATTGGGGCATGTGACATACACACCCCCTTAGAACATAACATCGTCCTCGATGTTATTTATTCTTCATCCTCAAAACTCCCCTGGAACAGAATTGGATATGCATCTCACATATTGCTTTCCAATTCCCATGTGGCTTCCTCTGGACTAAGGTGATTCCATTGCACCTTCACCTGTCCAATGGTGCGGTTCTGAAGTGTGATCTCCCTCCGCCCGAGGATACAATCTAGTTCCACTAGAAAATCTCCTTCTGGTTCCACATGTATATCATTCCAGTTAACAACATGAGTAGCATCATGAACATATATTTTTAATATGGAAATGTGAAAAACATTATGTACTCTTAAATTTGGTGGTAATGCTAATTGACAAGCTACTTGTCCAATCCTGGACAAAATTTCAAATGGACCACAGTAATGAGGTGCTAATTTTGGACAACTCCCCAATCTCAAAGAGCTCTTTTTGGGCCTTACCTTGATGAACACATGTTCACCTACCTGAAACTCCTTTGGAGTTATTTTTAAGTCTGCTTGACTTTTCTGCTGATCCTGTGCAACTTTCAGATTACCTTGCACCTGTTTTACAATTTCTTCCATTTCCTTTAACAGTTCAGGACCTGATACTAATATATCCACCAAATTACTCCAGGAGATAGGAGTATTACATTTACGTCGATACAAAATTTCGAAAGGACTAAATCTAACTGATGTCTGGTAATTATTATTATAAGCAAATTCTACCAGATGCAAATAATCCTCCCATTTACCTGGATAGTATTTCACATGCATTCTTAATAGATCTTCCAGTACTTGGTTTACTCTTTCAGTTTGTCCATCTGTTTGAGGATGGAAATAAGTACTAAAATTTAATGTAGTGTTTAATCCTTTAAACAGAGACTTCCAAAAATTTCCTGTAAATTTAGGATCTCTATCTGAGATTATTACTTTCGGTATTCCATGCAATCGAAAAATCTGTTTTAGAAAGATATCAGCTATGTTTGCAGCTTTATATGTAGTTTTAACAAGTATAAAGTGAGCTGCTTTGCTTAACTTATCTACTACTACCATGATAGAGTCATTTTGATTCTAATTTCTAGGAAGTCCAGTCATAAAATCGAGACTAGTTATCTCCCATTTCCAGCTAGGAATGGGTTATGGCTGAAGTAATCCAGCTGGGTGTTGATGTTCAGTTTTCACCTGCTGACATTCAAAACACCTAGCAATATAATCTGCTAGTTCAGTCTTCATATTTGGCCAAAAATATTCTTTTCTTAACATAGTTATAGTCTTTTGATAAAATAGATGACCTGAGTATGGAGTTTTATGAATTTCATCCATAATTAATAGCTTAACTTTAGGTACGTTAGGTACATACATTCTGTCTTTATACAATAAAAGTTCTTTTGCATTCAAACTGTACCCTTTACTTAAGCTTTTTGTTGGCTTTTCTTTAGTTTTAGCTTGTAAATTTTGGTAAATTTCATCTTGTTCTATTCCTGCTTTGAGCTCTTCATCCAAATATGTAGTATATGTGTTGATGGCTGCTACAAAATTCAGCCTTATATTCCTACTTAATGCATCAGCAACTTTATTTTATTTACCTTTTATGTGTTGAATTTCAAAATCATACTTAGTTAAGAAAGCTAGCCACCTAGCTTGTTTGGCATTTAAATTTGGTTGATTTAACAGATACTTCAATCCTTTATTATGAGTCATTAAAATAAATTTTCTGCCAATTAGGTGATGTCGCCACATCTTTAGAGCATGTATAACAGCTACTAATTTCATATCGTATGTTGCATAATTATTTTCATGAATTTTTAATTTTCTAGAATCATAGGCAATAACATGCCCTTCTTGAGTGAGAACACTGCCTAAGCCATCATTGCAGGCATTAGTGCACATGACAAATTCTTTATTAGGATCAGCTATTCTTAAAATAGGTGCGCTGGTTAATAAAGTTTTTAACTTTTTAAATCTTTCTTTGCATTTCTGGTTCCAATCAAACTTCTTTCCTTTCTTCTGCAAAGAATTTATCGGATCCGTGATCTTCGAAAAAACCTTCAATGAACCTCCAGTAGTACCCGATAATGCCCATGAAAGATCAAACATCCGTTACATCCTTAGGAACCGGCCAATCTTCGATTTCCCTTATCTTTTCAGGATCTACTGAAATCCCTTCCTTGGTCATCACATGACCTAAGTATTGAATCTTATCCTTGAAGAAATCACATTTACTAAACTTTGCAAAGAGTTGATGATCTCGTAACTCTTGCAAAACAATTTTTAAATGTTCTTTGTGTTCTTCTTCGGTTTTTGAATAGATTAATATGTCGTCGATGAACACGACTACAAAATTATCTAGATACTTATGCATAATGTTGTTCATTAAACACATGAAAACAACTAGGGCATTGGTAAGCCCAAATGGCATAACGACAAACTCGTAATGGCCATACCGAGTTCTAAAAGCTGTCTTAAAGATGTCTTCATCTTTAATCCTAACTTAATGATATCCAGACCTTAAATCTACTTTCAAAAACATCATGGCTCCATGTAGTTGATCAAACAGATCATCTATGCAGGGAAACGGATATCGATTTTTAATGTTCATCTTATTCAACTGACAATAATCTATGCAAAGTCGCATGGTTTCGTCCTTTTTCTTAACGAATATAACATGTACCCCCTAGGGAGACACACTAGGTCGAATATACTTTTTATCAATTAGTTCTTTTAATTGAGACTTTAATTCATTAAGTTCAAGTATGTTCATTCAATAAGGGGCCTTTGAGCTAGGTACTGCACCAGGTACCAACTCAATGGTGAAATCCAATTCCCTTTTCGGAGGTCGTCTCTGAATTTCTTCAGGGAATACATCAACATATTCTCTTAAGACTGGTATGTCTTCCAATTTTAACTTATCTGTCTTATTTAGACTCTCCTCATCATTTATTGTTACTGCATAAACTTTACATCCCTTCCTAATAGCTCTCTTAAGCTGTAGAGTAGAAATATGCCTTATGGTGGTTTTTCTAGGGATTCCTATTACACTTACTAGTTTTCCATCACTGTTTAAACATGTGAAGGTTTTATCATAACAATTTAAAATTACCCTATGTTGTTCTAACTAGTCCATACCAATCGGTAAATCATAAGAACCAAGAGGCAATACATTAAGGTTCACAACAGCTTCTAAATGATCCATAACCACTGTACATTCTTTTACAAAACAAGTTACCTTTCTTTTAGCACCAGTGGCTAACTAAACCAACCAAGAATTTTCAAATTTTTCAACAGGTAACTTACATTTTTTTACCATTTTAGGTGCAATATAACTGAAAGTAGCTCCTGGATCAATCAAAATAGTTACAGGGGTTTGATTTATCATACCTTCTACTTCCACCATGGAAGTTTGATATTCTGCTTATCGATTCTCCAAGGATGCGTTGATTCTGGGCATTGTCCTTGCTAAATCTCCAACAGTCATCTCCTCCTGTATGGTATGAATATTACTAATAGTATTTTTCCGGTTAGGACAGATTGAAGCATACTGTGGGCCATTACACTCCCAACACTTTATAGGTTCTTTGCACTCAAAGTTCTTGGTATAATTACCATGGTTATTAGCAATTTCTTTACCTTTATAATTATTCTGATTGTTTGGAGAATTATTCTTATTTCCTTGGAAGTTCATATTATTAGGATAACTTCCGGCCTTATTGTTCTTAGAATTTCTGTTGGGCACAAAATCCTTCTTCTTTTGTTCATACTAGTTATTATTTTTCTTGGCTTTCCAGTTGGCCAAGCTTTCCTTCTTCCGATTCTGTTCAAAACAAAAGTTAGCTTTCCTCGTAGATTCTTCCAAAGTCTTTGGATTGTCATATTCAATCATGTCCTTAATATGATAAGGTAGATAGCTGAGGAATCGATGTACCTTTGGTTTCTCATCTACAAGGTATGGCACATACCTAAGTAGACTTAAGAACTTGATGTTCATATCTTTCATTGTCATTGATCCTAATTTCAGCTCATAAAATTCTTTTGCTCTTTCTTCATGGTATTGCTCAGACATAAATTTCTTTTTAAAGTACCTCTTGAAGGTACTCCAATTTACATTTTTTTCTTTAATTCCTTTAACTCTCTTCAAGTCTTGCTACCAAATGTCATCCTTTCTTGAGAGATTGTAGATAGCCATTCTAGCCTTTAACTGGTTAGAATAGTTACATATATGGAAGTACTTCTTCATCCCAGATAACCAGGATTCCGCTTCCTCCCCCTTCTCAGTCTCTCCATTGAAGGTTGGTGGTTTTATCTTTTTGAATTCCCCAGAAATTTCCTCTTTTTAGTGTACTGGTTATCATCACTACTATCACTAGTAGAATGGTAATTTCGTTGTTCACCAAACACCTGTGAAGATGAACTACTTTCATTTTTAGTATGTTTCATCTTTTTAGATTTACATTGATGACTTGTATCTTCTGATTTAGTTCTTCTACCCCTACCCTCAGTTTGAAACCTTTCTGTTAGGATTTGATTCAACTCCTCATGAGCCCTCAGAATCCTTTCATTCTCTCGTTTTACAGACTCCATTTCATATTTTAGGTATTTTACAGTTTGTAACAGTTCTGAGGAATTGGTAGTAAAGTCCTCTGGTATAGGATCTCTTGGTAAGTTTCCCGATTCAGTAACAGGAGATTCCTCCTCTGCATATTCTTCCAGCCTTTCCATACCTGTTTGTTAAACTTTAGAAACAATTTCTCTGTTGAATAACATTTAAAAAAAATACATCAGCATAATAATTCAATTTACTGTTTCATAAAATCTAGTTGGGCTTGATCAAGGCCTAGTGTTTGAACCTTGTGCTCCGATACCACATGTCAAAACCCCAAATTTTCACAAAAAATTAAAATTTTGAGATAACATAAAATGTTACAGTTGCAGTTAGATAATTGCTAGTAGCTATTATAAGATATGAAATAGACAAAAAAAAGCAACCATTTAACTTTGACACATATAAATTAATGTTGTTTTAATTTTGATATGTGATGTAAGTAATCTGCAATCGATTAATTAGTTCTACTGATGGTTTGAATGTCAAGTAGGTGAGGAGTCATTTTCTAGTCAGGGTTTACTTAGCAACTGCTAACGTATTTGGATTTTCTGCATCTTTACAGGCTTTACAGATAAATTTTGACCCAGTTAAAAGTTTATTAAGGCGTTTTAATCAGATATACTTCTTTTTGCATAGAATATACTGTTGGAGTAAAAGTTTTGCTTAGAAGACTCAAGATCTTTCAAGGTAAAGTAATGTTTCCTTATACTTGATTCATAAGTATTATTTTACTTAATCTTTGTATTGTAGATATTATTAATGTCACCCTACTATTTGTCTCTTAACAATGAGATCTTTAAGATAGATAAAAAGTCTCCTTCAAACTTTACTCTAACTGATTTCCAGTTCTTAAAAGAGTTCGTGATAAAATTTCATAACTCATAAGAGTCTATCGCTATTATCATCAATATAATTAAAATGCTGCTTATCATCATACAAATATACCTAAGTCTTCAGAACATACGCCTATTGTATTCTTTCCAACTCTGTTTCAATTAGGACTCAGCATGGTAAAATTATCAGCTTAACATCGCTTGTGATTTATGAGATATCCTCTACATTAGAATCGTCAAGATTGTGATTGGAATCCCATTTTCTTTATGACAAACATCATGCGATGACTTCACATTACCCTACTAACTACTTAATTGTAAAAGTAGTGCAATAAAATCCTAGATAGTTTATTATCTTAAACTCTAAATTCTAACTTAACCTTGATCCAATTTGACTTAGAACTTGGTAAATATTGTGGAGTTCAAAGATCATGTACTTGTAGGTTTTATATCCTACATCCAATACTTTAGATCCCTTTTAAGAGTAAGATTTATTCATGTGTATAAATATTACTATACTTATATACAACTTATTATCTTAAACCTAATCCTTATTGTTTAACAATCATTGTTCATGATTATAAGACCAATTAATAAAGGCGTTATCAAGCTTATTCAAACTTCTACTATCCTCTTGATCTTTTCCTATAAGTTGGATTATAAAAGGGTTAAAAGATCTTTGCTATCATAGCATCGAAAACATAAATAAAATCTTTGACGAACAAGTGCCTTGACTCCATATGCAAATAGACTCTTTACCCAAGCTATTTACAAGGTTGAACATTATATTAACGATGGTATAACACTAGTTCATTGTCGAGTCTTGACTTCGTTTGGAGTGATATGGTATTGAGTTTACGTTATATTACAATATCATTACATGCATAAAGTAATTGATTATCAATTATTTGGTTCGACTGATTGTAGTGATAACTATATAAAAGAACCCACTGAGAGGTGAAAATATTTATGTATACATGGAGCTCTTCTCGGCCATGCAAATCATGATCTATAAGCCTTACCTCGTAACCCTAACTTCATTTTTCAGCGAGGGTTTCGGTCTCTACTTCATTTAGCTTGATGCGACCATGAGGGCACACCTATGTTCAGCTCTAGCTTCATTGTTTGGGGTTGAAACATTGCCATTTAAATGATAGTTGGAGAGACATACAGCTCTCATTCATTTTTATTTCTGCATTCACTAAACTGTCATGAAGGTTGTGTAGCTCTGTTAGTGTCATCATTTTGGCATTGAACTCTTTCATGGCCGTTTGCAGGCTTGCTCTTGCTCCTGTTGACAGTGTAGCTTGCATCGTGAGCCCATGTCACCTCTATCACTGCGAATATGAGGGTTTGGCTTCTCGTTACACTAGTTGCAGTGCTGTTGTTCCTTCGTGGCTCCATAATCTTCACTTCCAAGTGAATATGAGAGTTGTTGTGCTTGTGGTATCGGTCTGCCTACTTCTTGACCTCGGTTTCCAACATTTTAGGTAACCATCGTTTATTTAATAAGTTGCAAGCTATGAAGAATTTACGTTTTTAGTGCTATACCCAAGTTTTTAATTTATACTTTGAATTTGATTTTGTAGGTGACAGTTCGCATAACCCTTGGAAGGAAACACTTCACAATTGGACCGACGTTTTATCTATGGGTAAGCCCTGGTTACTAAATGGCTCTCCCTGCTTGTGCAGACCTTAGGGGATAGTTTCCAGATGGAAGAAGTTACGGCATGGTTGTTACCCAGTCTTGGGTTGTTGTTCTTCAGTTTACTAGTTTTGGTTTTTTTGTTTAAACCCTCGCTTACAGCAGGGTAACTACGGCTCAAGCTGTGACTTGTAAATGCTCGTTTTTCAAGTTTTTACAAAAGTTTGATACTTGGTCTATTGTTTTTCGTTATTTAAAACCCTATATTATAATATGGGTGCACCGGCTTTCAGCTGGTTTTTGTACTGTATTTAAGTTTATGCCTTTTCGGCCTGTTATGCAATACACAGTTTCTTTTAAAGCATAATCGTTTTCCTTGGAGCTCGGACTCAGTTTATCTTAAAGCTATTATGGTGACTTTGTAAACTAGGGTTTTTACCCTATTCGCTTGTGCTGGAGTACGGTCAGGTTCTTCCATATGTTAAAAAACACAGGTAAGTATTATTTTTCATCCATTTCAGATTCATTCTTTCAATAAACCAAAAGATTACTAACTCTAACAGTTCACAACTAAACATTTAACATTTATTAATCAGTCAAACTCACATTTAACCATCTAACACAGTGAAACAAAAAGACTGTAGAACCTGATTAAGATGTACAACAACATCATTAGGAGGTCGTTCCTCCCTACCAACTCCTAGAGAGCGCTCAAACAACGTCTCCTCAGGACGTTTTAAGCTGGTTTTTGTACTCTATTTAAGTTTATGCCTTTTCAACCTGTTATGCAATACACAGTTTCTTTTAAATCATAATGGTTTTCCTTGGAGCTCGGACTCAGTTTATCTTAAAGCTATTATGGTGACTTTGTAAACTAGGGTTTTTACCCTATTCGCCTGTGCTGGAGTATGGTCTGGTCCTTCCAGATGTGGAAAAACACATGTAAGTATTATTTTTCATCTATTTCAGATTCATTCTTTCAATAAACCAAAATATTACTAACTCTAACAGTTCACAACTAAACATTTAACATTTATTAATCAGTGAGACTCACATTTAACCATCTAACACAGTAAAACAAAAAGACTGTAGAACCCGATTAAGATGGACAGCAACAGCCTTAGGAGGTCGTTCCTCTCTACCAAATCTTGGAGAGCACTCAAACAACATCTCCTTAGGACCCCCGAGCCAGTTCCTGGTGTTCTTGGCTGAGAACTGGTGGTGAATGCAAACACAGACTAGTCCAATGAATCAGTAAATACTCTGCACTCAGCAGTAAGATCCTTCAGCTGAAAAGCTGCACTAGATCACTTAGCATTAAATCCCTCAAACTCTTTCCACAAATTCCCTTGCCATTATATTTCTCTGAAGCACATTCACCTGAATGATCACTTCTCTAGAATGAGCATCCTCAGCTCTCTTCAATGGGTATTTTTATAAAGTTTGCCTATAAGGTCTTTTGGGTTAGTTGTCATTAATTGAGCCACCTGCTCTGATCCCACTTTCTTGGGGGATCATGACCCCAAATGTAGGGAGGTTTCCACTTGCAACAGTTGGAAGTGTTTGAGGATGTTGCCACATGTCTGTTTGCTCTCCACCCAGTCTCCTCCACCAACTTGACCAGTAAACACTATTTTAACAGCTCTCCTAAGCTATTGTCTCCACTTTATTTATTTATAATTTAAATATTCAGAATTACATTCAATATCCTTGACTCTGTTGAGTCATCATTTACAACTTAGCATAAAATTTAACATAATGTCTTTAAATAAAATCAAATAAGAATATTATTTTTTGCAAAATTGGGGCATGTGACAAAGTGGAACCTTACTGCTCTTTTAAGGTATGCTTATAGCATACAAGTAGTATGACAGTGGCTTACTCATATTTTTTAGGAAAGATTTGAGTTTTGATTTTAAAGCCTTTGTTTTAAAATGTCATAGCTCCTTTTGCTGAGCTACTTTCTTGGCATTTAGTGTACCTTAGTATGGGGAGAATTCTCTTTTCCCCCTATGTGCTTCCTTTGGATAAGCCATTAGGGCTCCTTCTATGCTTCCTATGGATTGTGTGGAATGGTTTAATGAGAGATTTCTAGTACTTGTGCTGTTTTGAGGTTTCTATTGCACCCCTATGTGTATTGGCTACAAGATCCTATTGAGATGGCCTATTCTTTTTGTGACCTGATGGATATCTCCTTCTATTTTATTATTGACATAATATGAGACACATTATCATTGATTTGTAAATATTACCTTTGATTCTCTGGAATATCAAAGAAGTGTTTTTTTCTTCTTGAAAAAAAAATAATGAGAATTACCCCTCAAATTTAGGGTTTTGCATTTTTAAAATACTGAGAATTACCCGTCAAATTTAGGGTTTTGCATTTTTTTCTCGGTCAAATTGACTAGGAATTTGCAATTGTTTTAAACTGGAAGTGAATAATTGAAGCCCCAACCACCAAGATGGAAGGGCAGCGCTATAGGAAATTAGGGCTGCGAATCCTTGAATTAAATGTAGGCACCACTATAACTTAAATCACGAACAAACATAGTTAGTGGGATTCTCAACATGGCAGTATGTAATTACTTTTATTTCCTAGTACGTAGAGGGGCATGGAATCCAAAATAATAATCAGATTCATGCGCTCTGGCATTAGAACAGGTGGAGGGAAACAAACACCTCAGTACGTACAAACCGACAAACATTTGTAAATAGGAGGTCATAGGGAAAGAGTCTCTAAACTTACCTCCTTCACTAAAATGATAGATATTTTCGTCTCATTTGAACTTGAAGATTCAAATTTTCCCTCAAAAATTTCAAGCAAACAACTATCTCCCTCGAGGTTTACCATATCTCAAATTTTGAAAATCCGCTCACCCCCATAAAGAATCCAATCTTACAAATATAGGTCAAACTTCTCTGCCATTCGATCGCTACCTTTGCATATACCCTCTCTATTTTTTTAGCTGAGATGTAAAATGGAGGCATATTTGCAGTTTACAAGCGGATTTTTTTCTTTCGCAGAAGGAGAATATAACAACAATAAGGAGAACATTTCTCCATCCTCCTCCTCCTCTGCGGAATTTTCATTGCATTTCCATCGCAAGAGGAAATCTCTACAGGATATCACATCCTTCGCCATTCCTAATGTAGGTATTCACACCCACCCCTCTCTGCTTTGATTTTGCATTCCCCTGACATTATAATTTGATTATTTGACTAATTGATCTATGGCTCTTCTGTATTTCACGGAAGGCCATAGCTCTCTGCAGTAGAAACGAGGCCGTGTTTAGATTTGGGGGTACACACATCTAGTAAAAAGAGGAAGGCTACACATTTGTCAAGTGACAGAGTCATTTCGAGTCAAATAAGACACCAAATATATGAAATATATCTCTCTCTACTGTAAATTGTCTTTCCCCTGACATTATCATTTTATTGTTCAAGTGATTAATTTGTTCTATTTTTTTAGGTAAGACCATTGTTCTATGTAGCATAAGCAAGGCTAAGTATAGAATTGGGGGTACTCACATCCAGTAAAAAGAGGGAGGTTGCACATCCGTTCAGTGAGGGCATCGTTTCCAGTCAAAAAATCCGCCAAAGATGTGAAAGATCAGTACTGAGAAAGAGCTTCAAATAGACAATATGAGGTCTGGTTAGCGATGGGGAAGCAAAGCAGTGCCATTATTTGTAAATATATTTCTGTTCTTCTCAAGGGATTTCTCTCCAGAAATGCTGAGCGAGTCGCATTGAATCTTGATTCAAGAAGATTTGAAGTTAGGATAAGTTTATTGGATTATTACTCTCTCTCACCATGGTAAGATTAAGGTGAAGATCATCATGTGGGGACTTCTATTCTTTAGAGAAGATGAGTTGGATAATCTCCTATCATCTTCAATACATTGAATAAACATATATTCATTTTCACCATCAATCACTGCTCAATATTGTGAGTATAGTCTCATAGTCTCTCTATGCATACCAATGGTTACAATGCCTGCTGTTGTTAGTGACCTGTAAGATGGTAACTAAAGCATCAAAATCTGGATGACGGTAACTAAAACACCAATCTTGAGATTTGAGATTCTTCAAAATTGATTTTAAGGTAACCATTAAAGTTACATTGAATAAAGATATATTAATTGTTACCATCAATCACTGCTCAGTGAGTACAGTCTCTATATATACCAATCTGCTGCTGTCAATGACTTTACCATCAATCACTGCTCAATGAGTACAGTCTTTATATATACCAATGGTTACATTGCATTGCCTCTATCTGCTCCTGTTAGTGACTTTATCATCAATCACTGCTCAATGAATACAGTCTCTATATATACCATACCCACGGGTACTTCACTTAGTGAACATCTTACATAGCACGCGTGATCATGGGATATTAAAGAATACCCTTAATTTCCAGAG
>LPNX010706314.1:4026-26308 GCA_001517045.1 Pseudotsuga menziesii | reverse complement strand
CCAATACCTGCAATATATTGGTTCAATTTTTAATAATTTTAAAACCCACAATATGAACTAACGTGATAGGATATTGGTCAACAAGTGAAGCCCTCGTGACCATACCAATGGTTACAATGCCTGCTGCTGTTAGTGACTTTGTAAGATGGTAACTGAAACATTAAAATTTGGAAGATGGTAACTAATGCTCAATATGAGTACAGTCTCTATATATACCAACGGTTATAATGCTCAATAGGAGTACAATCTCTATATATACAAATGGTTATAATGCTCAATATGAGTACAGTCTATATACCAATGGTTGCAATGCCTTGGAAGATGACTTGGAAGATGGTAACTAAAGCATTAAAATATGGAAGATGGTAGCTAAAGCATTAAAATCTTGACAGTTAAAAAAAGAAAAAAAAAAAGAAGAAGTTTGGTTTGGTTAAGTATACATAATAAATATGTGATGTAATTTATAAATAATTAAACAAAATTATTTAATTTGTAAATAATAAAACAAATTAAAACTAGCCTCCTTACACCCGATTCTAATGCCAACACTTACAACCACTTCACTTTAACCAACCCTAACAGTTCACCGTAACCAACCTTAAATCCAACAGTTCAACCATTCCTACAACCTTGTTTCTCAAGCTTGTCCAATAGCCACATTAGTCCTTCTCAAGCTTGTCCCATTGACCACATTAATCCTTATGGTCAACATAATTTCCCCCTCCCCCCTCATTTAGCCCAACCATCCTATGTAGGCTATCTTTAGAATTCCCTCACTCCAAATATTGTAGTAGCTTGGATTCCACCTCATATCCTTGAATTGCATAAGATTAATGGATCCCTTAACCAAGGTCACATCATCCATGAGGATGCGTTGCGACAACATAATCATAAATCTCTTTCTAAGTTCTTATCAACAATGCCTTTCATTGATTCCATCACATTCTTAATGGTTCTATGTACATTTCAACAACTTTAATTTATATTTTTTTTCAACATTTGAAATCCTTATCGATGAAGTTTGTCCAAACCATATAAAACAATTTGATAAAGAATATGAGTCAAGCTTTGTTTTTGGATGGAAATAATTTTTTAATGCCATAATTGCACATTTTGATACTTCATCAATGTTTATCATATTCTTCAATGTTTTATGTTACCCTACAATCATAAATAGCATTTTGTTTTCTTTATGGTGTCAAAGAATATTGCAATAACTATATATGACTGAATGCAATTGCTTGTCCCTGATTTTTAGTGTATTACAAACATGTAATCATGATGACATAATACACACCTTACAACATTAATAAATAATTATTGTAGGGTTTTATCCAAGTTAAACAAAATGATAGTAACGTAAACATGCATAAGATAACACAATGAGAAAAGAACAAATATTTAGCATAAAGCTAAAAACACACTACATAAAAGGCCACACAACAACACATACAACATCCAAAAAAATTAAAAAGATGAAATACAGTCAAAAGATGGTATACTACATAGGAATATTATTTGGGCATACAATAGAAATGAGACCTTTTGAGTATAGAGAAAAATAACGAACAATGATTTACATCAATCTCAATTACAAGATAAAGTAGGGAAAGCACCATCAATTGTAATTTGTGTAAATTTTTATTGTAGAATATATAAACAAAATAAATAAATAAGAAATAAATTTGATCCTAAAGGAGTCAAACGTAATAAGGAATATAAAGGAATATAGAATAAGCACCTTAAATCATGACACGTTTGATGTATGTGGAAGGAAAAATCCTTGTTATGTGCTCATAAATGAATGATTGTCCACTTAAAATGTTTCTTAAATCATGACACTATCGATGTATGTGGAAGGGAAAATCCTTCTCGTGTGCTCATAAATGAATGATTGTTCACTTAAAATGTTTCTTGATTTCTTTTAATAAAAGTTCATAAAAGTTTGAGGGAATTTAGGTATGTGGGCCACAATGTGTGTCTTTTTGGGGATGGTATCTTCTACGATGAAGTTGACTTTGAATTCTTGGGCAATTTGTTTAGATAATCCTATGATTTGCAAATGAATATTTACATACTTGGGGTTGGGCATCGAAAATAGAGGAAACAACAATGGAATCATAGTCACATCTTATACAATACACTTTTAAACAAACATCTAACATCATTCTATTGAAACTATTCAAAACAATTGTATTGATATATATTTTTTATATGATTGGTGCTTGGCATGTTAGGAACATGTTTTCCATTGATTCTATGTCCATTGGGTTTTTGAGAAGAAAAAATTTGTGGGAATATGTCCATAAGAAAGGATTGGTGGACGCTCTATATTAGACACTACCAATTATTGCATTGCCTTGATCTCACTATCACATACTTGGCTCAACAATGGGGAATAACTACTAGTCCTTGATTTGTAGTATTTGAAAGACAAACATTTCAAAGTAGGGAGGCTAATGGTCTACAACAACATATGCATGTCCAGTCTACTAGACCCGATGAGTACGAGATTGATATTATAATGCACAACAAGCCAACCCCATTTATGATCCCATATTTAGGTATGTGGGATAAAATGTGTGTCTTTTTGGGGATGGTAGCTCGTGCAATGAAGTTGACTTTGAAGTCTTGGGAAATCTACTTAGACATGCCTATGGTTTGCAAACAATTTTTTCCTTACTTGAGGTTGGGCACAAGAATAGAGGAAAACAGTGGAATCACAATCACATCTTATACAAAACATTTTAAAACAAACATCTAACATAATTTTATTGAAACTCATAACACCAATTGTATTGCTATATTTTATTTATATTATATTTTATTTGATTTGTACTTGGCATGTTAGGAACATGTTTTCCATTGATTCTATTTCCATTGGGGTTTTTGAGAAGAAAAAAGTTGTGGAATATGTCCATAAGAAAGGATTGGTGGAAGCTCTATATCAGACACTGCCAATTCTTGCATTGCGTCAACCTCACTATCATAGAATCAACTCAATGATGGAGAATATGTAGTGGCCCTCAATTTGTAAGTATTTAAAAGACAAACATTTCAAAGTAGGGAATCCAATAGTCTACAACAAGATATGCATGTCCATTATATTAGACCAAATAAATGTAAGATTGATGTTAAAATGCATAACAAGCCAACACCATATAAGATTCCATAATTGATAAAACTTATACAACAAATACCCAAATAAAACTTAAAAAGCTATGTCCAAAAAACAATCTAAGAAAATTTCAAAAAGCAATAGGAAGAATCTAAGGAAATTTCAAAAAGCAATAGATATAACCAAAACCTTAAAAAATTAAAAAAATAAAACCCATGAAAAATTAGATTGTTTTTGCTAAAGTGTTAGCACAAAACCCCAAATTGAAATAAATTACCATGCATCACTTTACCACCATTTAGGTTATAATGAATTTCTCTATGCAACGATTCAAACCGTTCATTCATTCAATATTTATATTGATTTAGTATCAAAGATTATGTGACACATTCTTGGATTATGTGAAATTTTTTTTTCACTTTATCACATTTGTTAACATGCTTAATACCTTAAAATAACCATTTTCTAAATTCAAATTAGTCCACAAAACAAATTCTATGTTGATACAACCATTTTAGCATTGTAGAATGGGCACTCAAAGATTGCCCCATTTTGTAAAATAATTTTATTCAATGCGGTAATCCATCCTTTCCACTCTTTTTTCAAAATTATGGTAGTCGAGGTCATTTTAAAATGGGCCAAAAGCTTTTGGGTGAAGTTTCTAACAATGGGGTTGAACTTTGATTTTCAACACATAATTATTGGATTTGGGAATTTTTTATTGAACAAGAGCTACGAGGTGGCAATGTCCCCAACATTGTCATATGGGCTAGTTGCTAATTTTAAAGAAAAACAAATAGCATTATGAGAACAAATATCAACAATGATTCTCTAGTATCACAAAATATCCATTTGTAAGTATCAACTTTGTGATTCGATTTAAGTAGTGATTTAATTGTAAACATGATCCTATCACATGTACATTAATAAATGTTTGTGGCATTGATGATTACATTAACATTACATGTAATTGTACCCCATATGATGTTGTATTTTAGTTATTTAAGATGCTTAATACTTGGAATAAAAGCAATGCAAACAGTCTTAATAGTTTTATAACAAAATCTAAGCCTTCCCTAACAAATAATCAAAATGGTATTGATGACATTGCTATGGAATATTAGTGTCGATTGCACTAGGTACCACAAAGTGAGAATCAATTTTCACAATTTATAAATGTCGAGTTGTTTCAAAAGAAAAAAAAATGATACTGTGAATGTTGCGAACCGTTGACCTAATGATTCAAGCTCACGCCTCTCAACTGTTATGGTCTTATGGGATAATTCTCTTTTTACAAGCATGGAGGTTTATGCCAAATAAAGGGGAGATTAAGGAGAGAAAGAAAACAAATCTCATTTAAATCCATTCTTAACAAAATGTGTAAATCATTATCATTATACCCACAAACTTCAAAAAGCCACAAACACAATTCCTATAAAACTCTACAATAATGCCAAGAAGAGTAAATATGAGTATAATAAAGGCAATGTTTGTCTCCTTGACACCCTCATGTTGATGTACACAACCACCCATTGGGATTGAAAAAAAAACAAAACCACGAGTTAGATGATGGTACAAGACAAACCTAATAAATCATCTCCACTTTGTGTGTAGTAAAAAGCACCAAATAAGATTAGATTGTGTGGAAAAAAAATAACACTTGGAGTAAAAATTATCACCGCATGCCATAACCTAAAAAAAATCACATATGCAATGTGTTAGAGGTCCTCTCATCCATATCATGACTTACCATCATGTTGAAAAATTTGTGATATCTGGAGAGTTTAAGTGCATGTAATCCAAGGCATTGCCTCCAATATAGATCACCCCATTAGCCTGGACTCTGAGGATAAATAAGGAAAATCACAATTTTAGTTTGAAAATTTTGTGTTTACAATTTATATGTCATTTAATTATACCTTGTTTATACATAATAAAGAACCATATATGTGTGTGTGTGTGTGTGGTTAGCCTAGTTTTCCTAATGACAAATTAGCCATATGATACTTCCTATCTATGTACATTTCTAAATTAATATAATTAAAATTGACTTTAAAACAATTTATAACTTATTACCACATTTTTTTAATTTATTTTCCTATAATTTATTATTCTCACAATAAAATTTATTACAATCACTTTCATATAAATTATGAGAAAATGAAAATATGTCATATTAGTACATAAGATTTTAATGTATAATGTTTTTAGCAATAAAAAAATTATGTATATTATTTTTTACCAATAAAAAAGTTACGAGTAAATAATATATCCTATTAACTGAATAAGTCAACACTCGTGTATAAATTCTTTTAATTTATTAGTTGATTTTAATGTATATTAATTTTTAGCAATAAAAAAGTTGTGAATAAATAATATATCATATTAACTTAATAAGTGAATGGTGGTGCATAAATTTTTTTAATTTATTAGTTGAAGCATAAATTATTCTAAATTTTTTTATACACGAAAAATAAATTATTAAAAAAATATCTATACATTTTGAATTTTTTTTATAATATAAATACTTATCTAAGAAAATTATTTCCACTCCTTGCAACTAAAAAAATTATAAATACAAAATATACATATAAAAGATCAATGTTACTAATTCGTTAAAAAAATGAGTCATAATACAGTTTTACACATTATGTTATAATTTCAAATTAAATATAAATGGCTTAATTAATTTTATTAATTTTTTAATCATTAAAATTTTAAAATATTTTTATTATTAAAACTAACCTCATAACATTTATTATAATAATTATCGTAATGAAATTATTATTAATTAATATTTAACAAGTTATAACAACATAATTTGCATATTATTCTATAAAATTAACTATTAAAAAATTATAATAATTTAAAAAAAAAAAATTCATAATAAAGTTATAATCATATAAACATTTATCATATCAACATGTTGTTTTATATATTCAAACATGATATAAATGAATGTGTGTGTGTATATATATATAGCTCATCCCTAATTAACATACATATTTCATATTAGTCTTATTCATGAATTTAATTTATATGCATAACTAATATATTTTTTTCATATAAATATCATTCATGAATTTAATTTATTTTGAAAGTACAAGATTATATATATATTAGTTTGATATTATGATATTAAATAAAATTGAGTGAATATATAATTTAAAATTAAAAAATATGAAAATGACAATATATTATTTTATTAAAAAAAATGTGAAAAGACATTTTTATGAATTATGACTACTTTACTTGAAAATGCAATAATATTATTTTATGAGAAAGTGTGAAATGACTTTTATTGTGAGTACTTTACTTTATGACATAAAAGTACTTGTACCACTACCTTGGTTAACTATGGATTTTCATCCACCATAGAAAATGTGACAAATAAACATTCTTAACTCATGCAATGCCACCTCAACCATGGGGGATGATGTCATCTACTAGAATGTAATTGGTTGATTTTTATAGGACATTTTGGTCATTTTGAGGCCCATTTGAGCAATATTTAATGCAACATGGCACTGCTTGACAGTAAGTTCAACTTACAAAGGAAGAGCCGAGGAGATTAGAGCCAGAAGCAGGTATAAATACCATTTTCATGTTCAAAATAAGGACTTCTTGAATTTTGTTGTTGGAAGTATTGAGTAGCATTTACAAAGAATGTGAAGTCGATTTAATCAATGTTCATACTGACTCTTCGGCTCTTAGACACCCATTCTAAATTCCTCTAGTAAGAGATTATTTCATTTTATTAAAATCCATAATCCTTGAGAAATTTCCTCTATTGTGTGATTGTGCATGTATATTTCCATTGTGTACACTGATTTGCATCCCACCCAGGTGTTGTCTTTGTCACCATTACATTCATCACGCATGCTTATTTTTTACAATGCATGAGAATCTAATTAGGAAATTGCATAGTGTAGGATTAGGAGGAAACTTTGGAACCAAAAAGGCCAAGGAAATAGTCGAGGATACATATTACTGTACAAGGATGTTAATGGATGCGAAAAAGTGTATCCAATAGTGTAGAAAATGATAGCACGCCAAAGGAAGAAGCCACAATATGAAACTATATGCACCATTTCTAGTGTCGAATGTACAATGGGAGGATATCAACATGGATTTTGTGTTAGGTTTGCCTAAGACACAATCAGGTAATAAATCCATTTTTGTGGTGATTGACACAATTTCTAAAATGACACTTTATTCTATGTCGGAAGGCAAGTGGAGACACATGCATTGATTTTCTATTTTTCAAGGAGGTTGTAAGTTTGCATGGGTTACCAAAGAGTATCACCTCAGACAGATATACCAAGTTTATGGGTCATTTTTGGAGAATCATATGGAAGAAGCTTGACACAAAATTTCAATTCAGTTCTACATACCATCCGTAGATTGATGGGTACACTGAAGTTGTGAACAAAGCCTTGAAAAATTTGTTGAGGTGTTTGATTGCTAATTGAAAAAAGTAGTGGGAGAACATGTAGGCACAAGTAGAGTTTGCGTACAACAATTAAATAAACATATCAATGGGAATGAGTCCATTCTAGAACATGCAAGGGATAAGTCTATATGGAGTAGCCGACTTGTTGAAGCGGCAACTTGAGAAGAGCAATGCGGAATACAAGTTGAGGGACGGCAGAAATAGATGATTACATTCATTTATAAAAGGTGACTTAGTGTACATGCACACCTAAGGAAGGAAAGGTTCCCAAGGAGAATATATTTAACTAGTTGAAATTGAAAAATGTTGGGTCATGTAAAGTCTCGAGGAAAATTTCGGACAATGCATATATGTTGGAGCTGCCGGAAAATTTGGGTATATCAGTGATGTTCAATGTTTCCAACCTATACAATTTGGAAGAAGGGTTTATGATTGGTAGTGAGATGATTAACGACTAGCAACTCCCAAAACCAGTTTAACTGATGGAGGAGGTCGTAGAAGTACTTGACAAGGGAGATACCTGGAGAACCAAAATTCAGAAGAGGAAATGATATTTTTTGCGGTGGAAGGACATGATCTTGGAAGAGGTGACATGGATTTCAAAGGATAAGCTTAAGGAGTTGCAAAACCGTGGGAAAGGTTTTTTTCAACCTAAGTAGGTTGATGCAGGGGCATCGGGGCCCAAGGAAAATAGTCATTGATAGGCGATAGGAACACTTGAAGGATAGTCTACAACCTCTAGGAATAAGGGTGAGAGTCGATGGGGACTAGGAGAGTCGTGAAAACTCTAACCATATTTGGTCAACAATAGACAACGAAAAGAAGAAAAAAAAGGGTTGAAGATGATGTCAACCAGACAAAGGAAGGAGTCATGAGTCGAACTGACAATGAAGGACATCACAACTGACTGTTAAGCTAGGATCTTGATGCATAGAGCCATTAGAGCAGTTGAAATAGTTCCATAAAAGTTACTTAGGGTATTGTAGAAAGCTAGGTGGGAAAACATGCTGAAGAGAGCCGTGAGAAGTATTTAATGCAACATGGCAATCCTTGGGAGTATGTAACACCCCGATTTTGACCTGTTTGCATTAAAATGTATATGATGTATATATTGTAATTAATCGTGGTATGGAGCTAAAGGCAAAATCCACACCATTGATTTGGTTGTTTTGTGTTCCGATGATTAAAATAGTTGCCGATGGTATATTGTGCTATCCGGCACATATTAATTTTGGCACCATGTAAATATGCATTTTAATTAAAATGAACCCCAACCAGCTATGTCAATTCAACCATAATGAAAAGGGCATGATTTTCCTAAGGATAAGGATGGGGAATTATTTAACCTTTAGGGCCAATAGGGAAAAGCCACATGTCAATAGGAGAACCCATCAATCAGTCAACTACCGAATTAAATTCTTTGGAGTTAGTTGAGGGAAGTTATGGCCTAGGAAAACGTTTTGCATGGGAAGTGGTTTGTGGCAAGACTATCAATCCTTTCCCACATGCACACTCCACCAAAGATCCGTTCCTCTTCACTTGGGCATTCTTCCATTTTTCCCATTCTCATGGAGAGATGGCTGAGTCTTCTCCTTACCCTCATGATTTTGTTGTGTGTGTATTTCTCTTCATGTTGTGGGTCTGGGTATGTGATATCACCTCCACGCGGGTTGTTTTTCTTTCCTCACATAGCTGAGAAATAGTTGCTGGTTTCCCCATGAAATTTGGGTTGTTGTGGATTCCTGTTGAGTTGTTTTGGCCATGATAGGGCCAAGAATGACTTAGGAATCGAATTTCCCAATCAGAGCTGTGTATTACCCAAATTGTTACCTTGGTTTTGTTCTATGGTGTTTGATTTTCTTCCCAAGAGCTGTGAATTGCTCGATTTTGCTGTGTGTATGTAGTGGTTGGTCTTTGGACTGAATTGGAGTGGGAATGAAGGCCTGGTATGCTTGATAAACCTGGTGTGTTTGAGAGCCTCATAGAGAGAGCTAGAGGGATGGCTTTATTCTCTGCACCCCCTGAATAGCACTAGAAGGGAAGTCAGGGCTTGAGGGACTGTGTAGTAGAGAAGGGAATGATTCCTTGTGTTGGGTGTATGTGGGTGTCCTAGAAGTCAGGCTAGTTCTGGTGTAGGTGTCCTTAGCTCTTCAGTGAGCCCACCATCTTAGCATTCAGCTTGTCCCAGCTCCCTGATGGCCTGATAAACCCAATTGTGTTGGCTTAGTTGAGTTGTGTATCTTTGGCTATGTGTGAGCCTGCTTAGTTTCCTTATTCCTTGGGGAATCATGCCCAGCTCGGGGGTGGCAGTGTTGCTGAGAGATTAAGGAGCACACTGGCCTATGGTTGGGTGGAACCTTGCAGCGACATAGCTGATTACGGATGAGATTCTTCATAAGATAAGTATTCTTGTGTTTAAATCCCTGCAATTACATTTGATAATGAATTGCAATGAACATGATAAATGCTCGAATGTATGGTTTTGCTTCCACTGTATGGTAATGGTGTATGCATGTTTTAGTTCAAAGCATTTCATTTTTTATGTGTATGTTCATGGGGCTAGTTGCTCAGGTAGATAATGGTATGGTAGCATCCTCTTCACCGGTCAGAGGGTCGGGGACGTTACAGAGTACGTGCAACTTCCAAAGGAAGAGCCGATGAGCTTAGAGCCAGATGCATGTATAAATTCCAGTTTCATGTTTCTAATCTAGGGACTTCTTGACTTTTGTTGTTGGAAGTAGCGAGTAGAATTTATAGAGAACGTGAAAGATATTTAGTCATTGTTCATACCAACAGTTCGGATCTTATATTTACATTATAAATTGTTTCATTTAATTAAAAACCATAATCCCTAGCAAATTTTATCTGTTGTGTGATTGTGCATGTATTTTTCCATTGCGTACAATGATCTACATCCCACCTAGGTGGTGTCTGTGTCACCATTACATTCATCATGCATGCTTCTTTTTCACAGTGCAGGAGAATCTTATCAGGGAATTGCACAGTGCAGAATTAGGAGGACACTTTGGATCTAACAAGACCAGGGCAGTGGTCGAGGAGAAATATTACTATCCATGGATGTTGACGAATGTAAAAAAGTGTATCTGACATTTTAGAAATGCTACTACACCAAAGGAAGAAGCCATCATATGGATCTATATACACCATGTCCTTTGTGAAATGTACAATGGGAGGATATCAACATGGATTTTGTGTTGAGATTGTCAAATACACAACAAGCTAATGACTCCATTTTTGTCGTGGTCAACAAATTTTCTAAAATGACACACTTTATTCTATGTCGGAAGACAAGTGAAGCCACATGCATTGATTTTCAATTTTTCAAGGAGGTTGTAAGGTTGCATGGGTTTCCAAATAGTATCACTCCGAAAATATATACCAAATTTATGAGTAATTTATGGAGAACCCTAAGGCAGACGATTGGAATGAAATTTCATTTTAGTTCTACATACCATCAATAGATTGAAGTAGTTAATAAAATCTTGAAAATTTTGCTGAGGTTTTTGATTGGTAATTGAACAAGGTAGTGGGAGAACGTGTTGGTGCAAGAATAGTTATCTTACAACAATTCAATAAATAGATCGACGTTAATGAGTCCATTCCAGATTGTGCAAGGGAGAATTCTGTATGGAGTAGCTGTATGCACTACCAATGGCCCCGAAACTCCAGAATCTTTATGATGGCTTCGCTTTCTCCTGCACTGCCAATGGCCCTGAAACTTTGGAATCTGTATGACGACTTCCTATCAAAGGACATAACGATTGACCCATGGCCCTCGTCTAGTGTCCACCCGCATGGTTAATAGCTCAAATCTTCCTAGTTCCTACCCCAACAAGATGTTGATTTTGTCTAGAGGTTGTGAGTCATTCTGTTCTTCCATGGTGAAGGTACTTTACAAGCCCAACACCCTTATTTTCCACAAAAGTTTCCACAACACATGAAGGCCTCCTTCGGGCATTTATTCTTACCTTCCACCGAGAACTCGTTTCTTGCGGATTACAAGGACGTTGTCATAGCGAATTTCTCCATGGTTTACATCAAAACAACGAGATCTCGTGTGAGGATGGTAGCTCCATTATCCATCAATATCCAAACTTTCTATTATGCAAAATGTGTTCAACATTTAATGATATAGCCAGCCGACTAACATATTAACTATTAGTCCCTGCCGCCTGGCCTACTTCCCAAGCCGAATTCATCTTAGACTCTATCCTTCTAGCCCCTAGTCGTAGGTAATTCAGAGTGTCCTCTAACATATATTAATGATGTTTTAAGAAAATAGTTGAACGACAAAATAGCGTTTTATTTAAAACCTTAAGCCGTCTAACAAAATGTTTTCTCAAAGTTTTTTCCCTTAATTGACATGGAAAAATGCCCAAAAACGAGCAAATGTTGGTCAAATTCCAACTCTGGTTCCCCGTTGTCATTTTTCGCTTTCAAAATTAAAGTTAAATTGGTACAACCCGATTACTTTATTTTCATTATTAATTCCAAGTTTCCATTTTAGACTTAAATTGGTACAACCTAATTACCTCATTTTCATTAACAATACTAGGTTGTCATTTTGACTTTCAAGTTAAAGTTAAATTGGTAGAACCTTTACTTCATTTTAATTTTGTTTTATCTGTGTATAGGTACATTAGATTTCTATTTATTATTTATTACTTATATTTATTGGAATCAAGCATTCTATTTATTATCTATATTTATTGGAACCCGAACCATGTTCACAATCACATCGGGTTGTTTAGTACATATTACATGATATACACATGTTGCTTAATCAAGCTATTGGTAATTAAATGTATTTTTAAATATTTTTTGAAATATATATATATATATATATATCTTACTTACTTATTTAGAAGTATGTCCTCATCTTGAATAAATTTTATCTATTGTGTGATTGTGCATGTATTTTTCCATTGCGTACAATGATCTACATCCTACCTAGGTGGTGTCTGTGTCACCATTACATTCATCATGCGTCCTTCTTTTTCACGGTGCAGGAGAATTTGATCAGGGAATTGCATAGTGCAGAATTAGGAGGACACTTTGGATCTGACAAGACCAAGGCGGTGGTCGAGGAGAAATATTACTATCCATGGATGTTGACGAATGTAAAAAAGTGTATCTGACAATTTAGAAAATGCTACTACACCAAAGGAAGAAGCCATCATATGGATCTATATACACCATTTCCTGTGCGAAATGTACCATGGGAGGATATCAACATGGATTTTGTGTTGAGATTGTTGAATACACAACAAGCTAATGACTCCATTTTTGTGGTGGTCGACAATTTTTCTAAAATGACACACTTTATTCGAATGTCGGAAGACAAGTGAAGCCACATGCATTGATTTTCAATTTTTCAAGGAGGTTGTAAGGTTGCATGGGTTTCCAAATAGTATCACTCCGAAAATATATACCAAGTTTATGGGTAATTTATGGAGAACCCTATGGTAGACGATTGGAATGAAATTGCATTTTAGTTCTACATACCATCAATAGATTGAAGTCGTTAATAGAAGCTTGGAAAATTTATTGAGGTGTTTGATTAGTAATTGAACAAGGTAGTGGGAGAACATGTTGGCACAAGAATAGTTAGCGTATAACAATTCAATAAATAGATCGGCATTAATGAGTCCATTCCAGATTGTGCAAGGGAGAATTCTGTATGGAGTAGCTGACTTGGCATAGTTTCCGACTTGAATGTGGAAGAGTGAAGATGCATAATCGTTTTCAGACCATATAAAGGAAGTGCATGACAAGGTGAAGCGATAACTTGTGAAGAGATATAAGACATATAAGTTGAGGGTCAACATGAAGAGATGATTGCATTCATTTGTAAAAGGTGACTTAGTGTACATGCACCTAAGAAAGTAAAGGTTCCCAAGGGGAACACATAACAAGTTGAAATTGAAAAAGGTTGGGCCATGCAATGTCCTGAGGAAAATTTAGACAATGCATATGTGTTGGAGCTCCCAAAAGGTTTGGGTATATCATCGATGTTCATTGTTTCCAACTTGTACAAGTTTGAAGAAGGATTGATGAGTGGTAGTGAGATGATTGTTGACTGGAAAGGCCAAATATTAATTCAATGGATGGACGTGGTTGTAGAAGTACTTGACGAGGGAGAGATCGAGAGAACCAGAAGTGAGAAGAGGAAATAATATTTTGTTCAGTGGAAGGATAGGAGAATGGAAGAGGTGACATGGATTTCGAAGGATAAGATCAAGGAATTACAAAATCATGAGAAAGGTTCGTTTCAACCAAGGGAGGTTCATGTAGGGGCATCAGGGCCCAAGGAAAATAGTCGTTTATAGATGACAAGAAGGCTCGAAGGACAGTTAATGACCTCTAGGAATATGGACAAGATTCGACATGGACTAAGAGAGTTGTGAGAACTTCAACCAGATGTGGTCGATAAGGGACAACGGAAGGCAGAAGAAAAGGGGTCAAAGATGATGTCAACCAAGCAAAGGAGGGAGTCATGAATCAAAACGACGATGAATAACATAAAACCTGACTGTTAAGCCAAGATCCTTAGGCGTGGAGCCGTTGGAGTAGTTGAAATAGTTGCAAAGTAGTTATGGTGATTATTACATAAATCTAGGTGGCGAAGCCTGCCGAAGGGAGCCATGAGCAGTATTTAATGCAACATGGCACTGCTTGGAAGTAAGTGAAACTTCTAAAGGAAGAGTCGAGGAGCTTAAAGCCAGAAGTAGGTATAAATACTAGTTTCATGTTCATAATTGGGACTTAATGACTTTTGTTGTTGGAAGTAGTGAGTAGTATTTACAGAGAATGTGAAGGTGATTTAGTCAATGTTCATATCAACTGTTCGTATCTTACACTCTCATTCTAAATTTATCTTGAAAAGAGATTGTTTCATTTAATTAAAATCCATAATACTTGGAAAATTTTCTCTGTTGTGTGATTGTGTGTTTGTTTCCATTGTGTACACTGGTCTACAGCCCACCTAGGTGGCATCTGTGTCACCATTGAATTCATCATGCATGTTTCTTTTTCTTTTTGTTTACATGGGAATACCTCTTCTCAGTTCACGCCTTCACACTGCCATTCCCCTTGCAAAATATTCAGTCGAAACATCTTTACTTTGTCTTTGCATGAAAAGAACTTCCTCTTCTTTGTTTCTCAAAATTTCAGAATTCCAACTCGACTCCGATCTTACTGTAGATCAACCTTTTTTTTTAAATGGAATTACTCTTTTAAATGAAATAACTCTTTATATATAACCCCTTACAAGACTGGTGCAATTAAATTACAAGTGATTTTGAACACTTCATACTCTAGTAACAATGTTAATGGTTATAATTGTAAATTGTACCGCCATAGATCCAAATCCTAGGGTCTATCAAGCACTGAGAGAGATCAAATGTGTAGAGGTGCAAACCTCTTTTTAAGTATTGCACTCAAGGAGCTATCAACTTTGGTGTGTCCTATATATAGCCATTGATTTGGTTCAAACTAAAAGACACATCTTTTTATTTAAGGTCGACATATAATATTTTTATTATTAATATTTAATATTTTTTTTTTATTATTGTTTATTTTGTTAGGAACAAACATTACAATATCTCCCCCATAAATGGTTTTAAAACCATGTACAAGGCCCTCCTAAAACTATGGCTTGTTTAAGCCTTGCACATGGTCTTAAAACCATTTGCATGGCCCTCCTAAACCATGTACAATAAAACTATGGGTTGTTTAGGAGGCTTTGCACATGGTTTTAAAACCATTTGTAAGGCCCTCCTAAACCATGTACAATAAAACCATGGGTTGTTTAGGAGGCCTTCCACATTTTTTTGGTAGATAATTAAATTTTTAATTTTTAATTTTTTTTGTTAGGTAGGAACGTTACACCATCTCCCCCATGTTAGGTTGTTTTTGTGGCAGATAATTAAAATTTTGTATTTTTTATTATTTTGTTAATAACAAAATATTGACAAACTTTACAACATCTCCCTCATGACAAACGTTACAAGATCTCCTTCATACTGGGCTATAAAGCGCCTTCCGCAATTACATTTACATCATTACATTGTATTGCTATTTCTTTGAATAACTAAAAATTGATTTCAAAAGCTTTTGTTGGAAAACTTACAACTCTTTCGCACTATCTTGAATGACGGTTAGCCCTTTCTTGCAAGTGAACCCAAGACTATCGCTTTCTTCACAATCGTTCCTCTTCACATTGATGTGGTAATTCTTCATAACTTTCTTTCTCCTCTTGAAAAAATAACCTTCACGGTTACACAAAACCAATAGTACGATGGGAAAGGGTTTCAAGTCACAGCCTCTTACTCGGTTGAGCCTTATATTTACACAACACTAAGTCTGGAACCTTTATGGCGGACTGATCCAAACAACTCTTCCTCATATGATTTTTAAAATAAACATATATATAATATACTAGCATACCTCCAAAGCGGGAGAAATGAAACACCGAAGAGAACTTCGATATGTTGCAAAAATGAGAGAAAGTTGTGTGTGTAAATAATATAAGTTTATGTCATGAAACCAAGTATAGTGAACCTATGATAGGCATAGTAGTCAATTAAATTTAAAGTAAAACTCTAGTGCTAGTATGAATAAGCAATAAATAAAAACCCATGTAATTTATGGCAAGTAAAACAATAAAGGGATAAGTAGTTATCAAGTTTGACTCTATTAGATTGGTAATCAGCATTGGTTTTTCATTTAGTAGGGGGGATTTAGGGATTGAGAGTTACAATTTTAAGTGTGAAAGGGACAAAGAATGAAGGTGTGACTCTTCCTTTTTTTCGAAGTGTGACATATGAAGTGTTTTTTGTCTTTGCATAGCCGTTGGAGGAGAACGATGGTGCAATTTGCATTCCTTCTAATGTTTTAGTGTGTGAAATTTCCATGAAGCTTAATGAACATTACAAAACTATAGATTGAACATAAACAAAATCAATATACAAAAGTGTAAACATATATTTATTCAAACAATAGTAATAAAGTAATAAGCAAAACTTATTTTTTGTTTGGATATTTGTAAATATGAAAGAAAGGATATCAAATGTTATAATACATGAAATAAGTACAAGTCTATTCATGTTGTGAAATAAGGCGAAAACGATTATTTAGGGTCATTTTTCATTTGTTTGTTAGTTGGGTGTGATATTAAAAAAAGAAAATATTGACAAAATTATTTGAAACTTAAAAAAGAAACTTAACATGTTTATGATTTCTAATGACAACATATTGAAGTTTTTCTCGACATTTCATTTCCCCCATTTCAATGAGTTCGTGAATTTATACTCGAGTTGTTCCTCCAGCCATTTCGTCGTCTGTGAATGGTCTGTCGATGACCAATGAGGATTCCCCCCCTATAAAACACATGATATTAAATAATTTCAAATAATTTATGCATGTGCTTGTCTTAAACCCTTTTATTCAAGAGTGACATCATTTTACTGACAACTGTAAATATGATAGACATACATGAGATGAGGATTGCGATATATTTAATATTCTAAGGAGAAGGAAAATATATTTTCAAACCATAATTCATTTCTATGTCTGTAATTGTTAACAAAAAGCATCTCATGAGAGATATCTCCTGCAAGGGAGCAGATCACCTTGAACCCCAGGGTAATCTGTTGAAGAACAAATGTGTCGAATCTCCCGAAGTGCTTTCATATTCATACATGGTTATGTACCTCGTATGGGCAACGCTTTCTATTTGAGGACGACAGTATTCGACCAGTACTTCAGGGATTCGTCTTTCATCGTGACCGAGTAGGGCAACGCCCTTTTTCTGCTTGATCATGAATTTCATTACCTTGTTGTTTAGATGGTCAACGCGGTCTCCAAACAGGTACAGATATACTACATCGTTTGTTAAGATGGCCTCGCCTTTGGGCGAATCAGTGAAGTTGATGACGATGTTTGCAATATCAGAAGGACCCAACATGAATTGTTTGAAAGTCACAGGCATTGCTAAGTAGGTCGAGTTGGAGCCTACATGCGTCATGTTGAGGCCATTGCTCAACGTGAACCTGTAGAAGCGAGCGTTACTAGCATTCACGATTTTGAATCGGTATTTCCTTCTCTGCACCTTCAAGTACGACCATGCCTTGCCGTTCACTATGATTGCATCTCCGAAATACTCTGGCTGAAAAGATAATCAAACAACCATTTAATTAGCCCAACTTCCACATATAACAATCAATCAGTCACGCAACCAAATTCAGAAGGAGAGATTGACATATTAATAGACAGGACTTCATTGATTAGATCTATTGCATGGCCCATTCTACACTTCAGTATGGGGAATATTGTTGGCCATTTCATTCTACAGTTATGTATAAAGAAATTGTAATATATATGCAAAAATGTACAGAAGTTTAGTTACAGAGTAGGAAATGGGGAAGTTAATCACGGAAACATATCCTACAACATATAATGAAACACCCATATAATTAGCCCAGGATCCAGAGACAACGATCAATTAGTCATGTAGGCTAATTCAACATGCCAAATGTACATATTAACATATTAATAGACATGACATCATTGAAATGATTTTAGATTGTCCATTTTGGAAAGATTCTTAAGCATTTAAGTTCAGTGTAAAGAGATTTTAATATATACAAAATGAATGTATACCAATTTATTAATAGAGTAAGAAATTGGGAAAGTTTGTGAGTGAAAGTATTGTCAAAATAGTTTTTTTTTAATAAAAAGTTATATTACAAACTTTATAGAGTTATCATGATATAAGTTTAAAATTTTTAAGATTTGGGTTGGAAAAGGTGTATTTTTAGGTATTATTTTGACAAAATTTAATTGAAATTTATAAAAATTTAGGTTACACTTGGATAGTTCTCTAATTTTGGGTGTATGCTAAGTTTTTGAGGGTGTTGAATTTATTTTTATTGTCAAAATTGCAACTAAAAGACACCACTTACATTTAAATTTTGCAAAATAAAAAAAACATAATTCAATATAATTAATTAAGTAATTTTATGTTGAGCTTACCAAACATAAACAAATATTTTAGAATTCCCACTAATATGTTTGCTAAACAACAAGGACAAAGACTTGTCATAATTGCATAAGCTAGTTCACTTTCCCTTCCATCAGAAGCCCTCTGCTCATTAGATGGGTTCAATACTTGTAGTATTTTTCCTAGGACTTGGTCATATATGAGCCAAGTGTTCATTACCCACAATGTGTCTCCACCTGATTTTCAGGGAGGATGCCTCCTGCTTTAATTGAGTTTTTATTCAACAATTTTACCACTTGGGCTTTTCTTTTTACACTTGTTAGTCCTAATTGTGTGTCAGCAAACACTCTACAACAACTACTTCAGTTTTTTATTCTCTTGGTTTTAATTATTTAATAATTAATCATTATTTTAAATTTATTTTGACCTCACTTGGTCAAAATATCAAAAATAATAACTTAGTCTTTAAAACATCGGGTTCTTAGGTATATTACAAGTAATTAATTTAACAAAAAGCAAAGAGTAAATAATAATTAATAAAAAGAATGGAACAATAAATAAAAATTAAATAAGCCATCATTAAAAAATTAAGAATAAACAAAAATTAAACATTAAATAGTAATAAAATAAATAAGTTTAACTATTGTAAATTATAAGTTTTATTGTAATGAAATATTGTAGTTAATTACAAACCCTAAACAATTTAGAACCTTATAAGCAATTGCGAGCAATACTATAAGTAATTTAGCACGTTATACACCAATTGTGAGCAATTTATCAATCAATAATTCAGAACCTTCCCAAATATATAATCTTATATGAAACATAACACAAATATAATCTCAAATTTAACACAATCTCTTTTTTGGGCAAGCTTAACACAATTATAATCTTATAGCAAACTTTGCCAAGGGCAGATTAAATTAAAAGAAGGTGAATATTATGCCAAACGTTTATCAAACTTTTAGCGCACCAAAAATAACACACAATGAATGTTAATGTAGGGTGAAATTAGCACACGACATACCACAAATGGGTAGGCGAAATGCAGTATCGCACCTTACTATCGTCGTGAAGTTCTGTTTAGCTATATTGTGCGGTATCGCCCTTTTGCTCCTTTGAAATGCAGTATTGTCGGAATGCAGTGTTGACAGAAATGAAGTATTTACCCTCCCTTTAATTAAGATAATGAATGGCCGCAGACTGAGAGTGACCTCTGGAGGAAGGATTAAATACTGCAGGTTAAAACAGGGAATTAAATAGTAAATTACATGGAATTAAATAGTTGTTGCAGCCAGAAATAAGAAACCGCAGATTAAACAGTCGCTGATTTGATTAAACACTTATTGATTATCAAAACAATTAGTTTAACAGTTGTGCCAAGGGTTGGATTTATTGGTGAGGAGTGAGGAGAGACGGAATACGAAGAATTCATATTTACCTATTATAATAGCTGGCATGTTTCGATCTCATGTACCTGGAAGTTCCACAGTTATTCGTAAGAGAATGCATACTTTGACAAATCAGGAAACTCATACAGAAGGTGAAGGATTCAGACACTTATTTGTAGAAGGCGATCTGGAAACCTACCATTGAGGGGACATTTGTCTGGATGAAATGTGCCATCGCGACAATAACAAAGAAACATTGTCGGTTTTGATATGTTATAACCACAGTTCCCATTACTATTCAAACAAGCTTCACAACCTTTTTACCTGTTCGGGTCGACATTCCATGTGACCTCAAAACCCTGAGCTAGTAAACTCGTATTATCAATGGGCTGCTGAGAAAAGTTCTGTTTAATTGGTAGTTGAAATACTTTACAGAAAGTCCCCTCTAAATTTAAATGGGGATCCAAACTGCAGTACCAATCATTGCCACATAAACTCAAATTATACGACACTGGTACTCCACTAATGTTCTCCGTAACTTGATGGCAGGGCTTTCAAAGCTTGAGATTAGTGTATGTATCGAGAACATGAAAACGAGAGCCAGAGGTCCAGAATTGAGAGTANCACTAATGTTCTCCGTAACTTGATGGCAGGGCTTTCAAAGCTTGAGATTAGTGTATGTATCGAGAACATGAAAACGAGAGCCAGAGGTCCAGAATTGAGAATAGCTACCTGAAAGATTACATTTACCGTCCCACACATTGTCGTTAACAATGGTCAATTTTTTATACGTGCTGCTATCCACCAAGAACGAGGACTCCAATATGTGATATTGGTTTCCAGTTCCACCAATATTGATCAGAGTATGGCTCTGGTAATCACATGACTGTGACTGAAAGTCAGTGTCACCGCAGCCGCTGCCCTTAATCCCAAAAGGATACCCGAATTCAACGTCTCCACATGTAGATGTATGCGAACGACAATTCTCGTGCTGAGTGCTGAAACATGATGTTGTTGAGCAGAGGAAGAGGAGAAGAGCACAAACATGAACAGTGAGAGGCATTGAACATTTATTCTCATGCTCTTCTCTTCCGTGAGAGATGGAACTGAATGACAGGATACTTCAACTGAACAGAAGAGGCGATTGCAGAAAAGGCGAGAAGGGTTTTGCAAATATATTAAGAAATGGAGGAGGTGCAATCGGAGTCGGAGAGAGTGGGCTTCAACGAAAACGGGTGGAGGAGACTGCAAAGTCAACACGCAAGTATACATTAATGCCATTTCAACACGCAAGTATACATTAATGCCATTTCTGGTGATGTACAGGGGCCAACTCCTCATTGGCCATCGACAATGAAATGGCTAGAGGAGCAGCCCCTAAATAACACACCTTCGGTGTAATTAAATAATGTAAAACTTATATAACTTCGTAAATATGTTCAGAATAATGTATATATATATATATATATATATATATATAATTTTTGTTTAAGAAATGAGGAACCGAAAACAGCAGTGGCATTAAAGCCTGGGCAACTTGAAATCCAAAGACCTATTAAACAGCAGTGGCATTAAAGCCTGGGCTACAGCAACCTGGTAGTGGTTGGTAAATTATCCTCCGTACTTTGAATGTTTGTTCTGGAGGGAGTCACGACCATTACAGCTGCAGTTCACACGGGGGATGGCAAGTACCATTATATAAATGATGATCATAACCATATTTTCTACCCAAAATATACTATTCCCAATTTTTTTATCGATTATGATTCAGATTTTTTGGATGATCTTTCCAATCAACTCCATGGGCAGTGGCTTGTTTGTCAAACACGAACAGGGGCCGGACATTTAGCAATTCCCAATTCAACTTTGTAATCATATGGACGTGACAACTTTGGCTTATTTATTTAGGCAACACCATCCATGAAGAAATACTTATAATCCGGCCATTATCATCTTTCGTTCAAGCAGATTTAATAGCATTATCATCTCTCGTTCAAGCAGATTTGAGCAACTTGAGAACAAGATTGAAGAAAAGCAGATCATTTGAGCATCTTGAGAACAAGATTGAAGCGATCTTTGTCAATGGAGAGCCTTGATATGAAGGAATATTGCTCCCAGTTAGGTCAGCTCGCAGTAAATGTAATAGGATCTGTCATGGTGCCACCTTCCAGTCCTTCTCCCAAAACCATACTCTATCTTTCCAATCTAGATGACCATCTCATCGTAAGGCATAGATTCGATATAATGCTTCTGTACAATAATGGCTCTCACAATATTCAAGGCTCCACAGATCATGT
>LPNX010706253.1:96973-161912 GCA_001517045.1 Pseudotsuga menziesii | reverse complement strand
TCTCAAAAAATCCAAGTAAGTTGAGGGATGCCTGATTTTTCAGGTTTCTATTGCATCTAACGCGCCAAAAAGGTCCATCATCTTCTTGCACTCACCCAACCCTGAACCAGTCTCTTTAGTGGGAAAACCCTTAAGAGCATATGGATGTGTCACCAGCCCTGAACTCATGACTTTAGACTATAACCAAATTTAACAAAAACCAATACCATGATAGCATGTTTCGAATATTTTACTTGAATGTTTTCAATTGATGTTTATATCTATGATTTTGAGATTCCCTCAAACTGGCTCAAGTTCAATTCCGATAACTTACACGTCAGGAAAAATAAAATATAAAAAAATCATAAATATCATTGAAAAGTTAATTTTCATCAGGAAACTTTCAGACCATCAGAATAAGGAGAAATCCTATCGAATCACATAAATTTCATTCTCAGGGAAAAGTCACACTGAACCTCTCAAAGTTAAGGGCTGAATTAAAAAAACCCTCCATAAAAACTAAAGCAAAGATCTCCAGTAATATAGTTGGCAATGATGGATGGACTTCAATCTCATGAAATTAAATATTACACCACATAAACATGATAAAATAGTTGCATATTAAATTCTAATTTTATCCAAAATTTACGTCAACACAATCTCCTCGGTAATTTTGGAAGACCCAAATTTTGAAAAATATTTAGAATTTGCAATGGATTGGCTTGACGTGAGAGATGTCTTCACTACTTCCATTCAATATATGTACTTTCAGATAATCTATGTTAATAAGGCTATCTAGAATCCAAATAAATAATCATGGGACCAAATAAACAATCATGGGACCTTTGGCCCTTCAAGGATATGTGATATCGAAAGTCCCAAAATACATTTTACCTTCCCATGTACCAACAATATATCCCTTCTATAGATGATTAGTACACAATTTGGTACTTGAACTCTGATTGTGCAGTATACACAAAAGGTATAATTAACTTTAATCATCAAGAAGCAACATTTCTATTTTACCAATAGCATGGATCTTGCATCTTCAGAATGTTCTATTAACACCAACATTGTACCACCCTGAATTTATTACAGATTAAGCTTTAAAAAAACATAAATTTCCAAGTACTATGTTTTGCTCCAAGTCATTTGCAAATTCAGTAATATCACCAGAAGTCATTTAGCTAATAGAAGCAATGACATGGGCTTCAAACTCAGTATCTCATTGTTGGTTCAACAAGACAAATCAAAGAAAATGAAGCCTTCAAAAATAAAACTTATGATGGAGAGTGACCAAGCAAGCATGATAGAAAAACAACTCTTCAAAGGAAATAACTACAACAAAAAACATTGTTGCATGACAAAGTAATGCTATATAAATTTCGCTTTAATACTATATAAATTTCGCTTTAATAAAGTGTGACAAGGTAAACCGAACCAATATCCAAATTATGATCAAAGAGGGAACCATCCCTATTGGAAATAGTGACATTGGAGACTATCAAAATATAAAATTCCAAGCATTATAATGCCTCTGATTTTATAGCAATATGTTGGTATCTCTCACACAGAATTGCTGACTCATCACGTTTGATTAAATTCACCATCTCCTTCAGGAAATTTCTAATCTTTATTATTGTTTGGGCAAAGTTATTATATTAGTATTAGCGTTAGCGATTTCATAAGCTTTTTTTTATGTTGGTTTATTAATATCTATCGATTATTTCAAGCTGTCAATCTATCGACTATACAATTTGCCATTTTTAAACGAGTATAACATTCTCGCAACTTCCTTTTCCGTGGGATTTTATTGGACATTAAGAGTTCATATCTTGGATAGAAATGAATTTGAATGTGTTATGCATTAATGAAGGTGGATAATTGAGGTGTGTTCAAATTCAACACAGACTTTACTCATTATTAATCAAATTGTCATTGAAACATACATGCAGTTTGTACACCTCAGAATAAGAAGCAGCTTGAATTGAATTTATGCATTACATGAATATAAAAGTTTAAACGCTCTCTGTAAATTTCAAAATTAAAAATCCCAACCCAAACCTAAATTTCAGATAGAAAGTAAACTGACATGATGGAAACCCTTTTAGCAGCTAAGCTGATAATATTATAGTATACTATTATACCATAAAATAGTATGTCCATAAAGCAAGCAGTAGGCTGGTGATGAATGAGGAATTGATATGTTGATGCAAAGAGATGGCTTTTCTTGTGCTTCAACAAACATGCTCCAGGGTTTTGAAGCAAGTAAGAGTTGGATGCTCTAGGAATTGATTGGGATGAACGAAAACTGCATTTATGTTTTCTCAACAGTAGTGTTATATTCTCCATTTCTTATCTGTTTAGTATTGATAAATTATAGACTGAGTATAGATTTGAATCGTAAATATATTTGAAATTGAAAATTATACTAAGCATCTGTTCTAAACCTTTTTCCTAATTCAAACCTCTACCATGTTATCACACTTATTAATCAAAATATTTCAAAGATTGCAGCAAAAACCTTCAGCAAGTGATACCTCTGATATCGTTGTTTCATTAACATTGAACAGATCAATACGGGGACGTATCAAGTTTCCCTCTCCTTTAACCTGCTTTATAAACGGCAGTTCGCGTATCACCGGACAATTTGAAATATGTAATTCAGTCAACTGAGTCAACTATCCAATAAAATCCCGACAACATTTCAATTCCTGGCATTGAAATATTGACAAGTACTTCTGGTTCCTTAAGTCACTCAGTGAAGGTGGCAGCGTGTCCAACAAATGCCCTCATATCTCCAACATTTCCAGATTGTTTAGCTCTCCCATAAAACTTGTCAATTCTTTTATATTTAAATTTGTCTCTTCGAAACATAACCATTCAAGCGACCTCTGATGTGCCACTTGCCCAGGAAATACTTCAATTTTCTTACAGCTATTGAGATTTAAGACCTGAAGCGTGCTTATATTTCCTAGCATTCCGCTTGACATGGTTAAATTATCACAATCCCACAAATAAAGATATTGGAGTTTAATTAATTTACGAAAGGAGTCCGACAGAGTATCCAATTTAGAGCAACCACACAGATCGATGTGTCAAAGGTTGGTTAAATTACCAATGGAGACCGACAGAGTATCCAAATTAGAGCACCAAGATACATCGATGTGTCAGAGGTTAGTTAAATTACCAAAGCACTCCAACAATGACTTTATTTTTAAGGCAGTGTCTTCTCTTATTACTAAGGTCTTTAATGACTGCAGAAGACAAAATTCTTCAGGAAATTCTATGATATTTGAATGGTGAAGTACAATCCATTCTAGGTGCTTCAACTTCCCTATAGACTGTGGAATGTTCGAAAGGGCAGGATCAACCTCGAATTCCCCCGACTGTAAAGGTGTCGCGATCAAAATTTGACGTGTTTCAACTTTCAACTGTGAAAAAAAAGGATTATCGTTCTTATCCAAATAAACCGTTAGAAGATACATGTCGAGACCCTATGGTACAATATCAATTGTAACATTCTCAAACTTTAATTTAACAAACTCTAATTTACCTCAGATTCCTTTTCCCACAATGTCTCGAATTTGATCTCTAAATTACACTCTGAATTTTGCAATTGTAAAACCCTTAAATTTTTCATTGAAATTGAAGAAGAAAAACGTCTCTCATATATAAACTAGTCAGATTAGTTGGATTAAATTTCCAAAGCTAAGTTTTTAGGTAGATAGTTATTATAGTCTTTAATGTTAAATCATTAGATTCACGAATAGAAGAAGAAGATTGTAAATCAAAGAGAGAATAGGGTCGAGACTCAAGCTTTTGTGTGGTTGAAAGTGTCTAGAGTGGAAGCTCTATAAAAGGTGAAAAATCCTTGTAAATTTCTAAGTTTGTATTTACAGCAAATAGTTCTTTGTTATATCTCGACAAGTTTTATAAATGCATTGTTATGGTTAAATGCATTTTTTATTTAGCCGCATATTCTCTCTAGAATTACTTGAGTAAATGTTGGTTACATTTATAGGTTAAGTGAAAGACACAAAGAATCCATAAATAATTCATCATGTAAAAGTTTGAGTTTTTATCCACAAAGTGGTAGACACAAGTCTTACTTAATATTGAGTTATATGTTATTGTGAGTTTATTGCAATATAATTGTGTCAAATTTTACTGCATGAACCTATC
The DNA here is from genome assembly GCA_001517045.1 of Pseudotsuga menziesii. Classification (NCBI taxonomy): domain Eukaryota; kingdom Viridiplantae; phylum Streptophyta; class Pinopsida; order Pinales; family Pinaceae; genus Pseudotsuga; species Pseudotsuga menziesii. The sequence goes on along the minus strand of LPNX010706253.1, from coordinate 157,748 downwards.
GAAGCTCATTGAGGTAAGAAGGTCGAAGTAAAACATAGGTCTAGGTTCGAAGTCGAGTAAGTAGGTCGAAAACTTGTTGAGGTAAAAAGGAGTCACATTGAAAGTCCGACCAAAAGTATTCAATTAAAAAAAACTTGTGGAAGTATTCTAATCGAAATTAGACAAGTGGTCGAAGTCTCGACAGACTGAGCAATAACTCAAGTTTAGCCGTCTCATAGTTTTTAACCCTTATCCTATCCTCGAATCCATGTTGCAGCGACAACCTTCTCATCCAAGTCGTTATTACAGTCCCCACTTTACCCTCGGTTTGATTCTTACGAGGTACCAAACACCTCCCTTTCGCCCACCTCTCTACCGATTCACTAGGATCTGGTGTAAACTTAGTCTCCTTGTTGGAGTTCTAGTCTCCAAAGTTGGCCCCAAGGGTGTCCTTGCAGTGGCAACCTTCTTCCCTATAAGTAATCGTTCCCATATTTTCTTTTCCTTTCATTCCGGATGTTAGAGGATGTGCCTACTACCAGCCTGGGTTTTCCATTGACTCGAGCACTATTATCTTTCTAAAGCATTGTATGTATCATGTTTTATGTGGGCACTGAAACACCGTTATCTTGTTGTCATGAACACACAAAATTAACAATTAGCGTTAGTGTATGATTACTTCTGTTAATATTTGACATATCCATTAACACTGCTGACATATATCATAACTTCTGGTGCATACTGTTCGGCATTGTTATAATGAACACAGTGTTGGTAATGTTTGGTATGTGATAATGCATCTTTCGAGCAGGTGATTATTAGCTAAATAATATGTGTTGTGATGTCGCTTGTCATATAATGAGGTTCTCATCATTAGTATACTGATTCATATTGGTGTACTTAAATATCATGAATACATGATTGAGATTGTTAATCACACATGTTGCACGTTTGTATTAAGTGGCATTGATGAACATATTTATGCAACATTCTTGGTGACTTGCTTTATTCATCTAGTGGTTTCCTTTTTACTGGACTCCATTAGGCACTAGTAGATAACATTTTTGAAAGAGGTATTTTTTAGTGTTTTTTTCGAACCTTAATAGGGCTCTTCTCTAGGAGGCTTAGTCTTCCGAAGCACTTCGGATAAGTTGACTAAGGTGACATTGATCACTTCATCCTCATATGCTTACTAGTGGCTTGGAATGCCATTTCAACCAGGAACACACCTCCAAAATAGGAACTTTTTTTTATCCCACATGACCAGAATGGCCGATTTACAGTTATTTTCAAGACCAAAATAAGCTTTGCACCCTCCATTAATCATTTTCTCAATGCTATAGTTCCAATTGAGCTTCTTATGAATATCAATTTCGAGATACTTGCAAGAAGTCACTTCTTCTAGATTTCTATTATCATAAATAAAATTTGCATAGGTGTCTTTCTTAGATTTTATAATCATCATTTTTTCCTTATCGAAGTTAACAGTCATACCCATGTTAGAGCAAAATCTTTAAGAATTCTTAATTGCTTATCAAGATCAGAAGGACACCTTGCCATAAGAACAATATCATCAGCATAAAGTAAGAGGATGATAACTATCCCAACTAAGATTGTACCAATGCAACTTGCTTCTTCTAAACATTTTTCTAGCTTATCAATGTAAATGTCAAAAAGGGTAGGGGAGAGGGGACAACCTAATTGTTTAACTCCAATAACATTTTATATTTGTTGTCCACCCCTCATTATACTTAAAATTGGCAATGACCTTTTCGTATAACCTTATCGCCGGAGCTCTCAACTCAAAAGGAACCTTAAGCTCCTCTAGCCTATTCCACAGGTTATTTCTAGGGAGTCAAAAGCTTTTCTAAATACCACAAAGCAACAAAATAGGTCAAACTTATTATTATGTCGTTCCTTTGCAATGATCCTAAGTGTAACAAAGTGGTATGTGGTTGAATGATTCCTTCTAAAATCTCCTTGGCCTTTAGCCAACTTACTTTCCATTTCTAGCCATTCATTAATCTTCTTTTCTAATATACTACCATATAACTTATAAATTCAATATATCTATTATTATCTTTTGATTAAAAATAATTTCTTTATAAAAAACATAATTTAAAATTAAAATATTTACTTTACTATTTATATTCCACTTATAAATTAATACATTAATATTATTTATAATTTATAAAAAAAACTATTCCTATTCCACTTATAAATTAATAAGTTAATATTATTTATAATATATAAAAAAATAATGTACTTTTTCCATAAAAATAAATCAGAATTTTATTAATAAAAAATAGAATTACATTCTTTAAATACATTTATAAGAATTCATATACATAGCAATTTTGACACTGTATTATCAATATCTAATCTTATGGATGGATAATATCCCATCAATTTATTATCACAAAATCATGCCTAAAAACATAATTACCAAAACTATAATCACAAAATCATGCATAAAAACATAGTTACCAAAACTATAATATATGTACAGTCATATTAATAAGATCAAAAATCAGATATAAAATCATATCCATCTTCAAAACCAAAGTAATCTAAAAATAACCAAACTATATAAATAATACTTACTATTTTTATTTTTCATATATTTTCTTCAAAAACTTCATCCAAAATTCTAAATCATTTCCTTTGAAGTTCAATAATGTCTTAAATAAAAATACTCATTGAAATGCTTTCAAATTTATATATAATATACATGAATACATCATTGTTATACTAAATAAAAGAAATACTGACTCATGTAGCCCATCATTAAAATTTGATTATAGCTTTTCATTAAATGCTCTACATCAACCAATATAATTACAAAAAAAATCTAATACCTGAAACCCAACCTCAACCTCGACCACCTTCTTCTTATCTGCTCGGCCATGGCATTACACATCACTCCACTTAAATGTCTTTCCGCGCAGTTGCTCCATTACTCCCGCACTCAACTGCAATTTGGGACATCTATAGATACCAAGCGGCGGCTTCAACGACCTACAATGTTGGATGCCTTCCAACTCTTCTAACTCGCAACAGTCATTAACATAGACTTCTTGCAGCTTTGCCAGCTGCCCAAGTCCCCTTATGCTCTTCAACCTCACACATCTCTCTGCAGCTAGGATTGCCAACGACATACAATGTTGGATGCCTTCCACCTCTTTTAACTCCGAACAATCACTAATATCGAGCCTCCACAGATTTGTCAGCTGCCCAAGTCCCCTTATGCTCTTCAACTTCATACATCTCTCTGCTTTTAGGATCCTCAACCATATACAACATTGGATGCCATCCACCTCTTCTAACTCGGAACAGTCACTAACATTGAGTTTTTGTAGCTTTGCCAGCTGTCCAAGTCCTGGTATGCTCTTCAACTTCACACACCTACTTACATCCAGTGTTTCCAACCATACACAATGTTGGATGCCTTCCACCTCTTCTAAGTCGGAGCACCTAGAAACATCTAGGTATTGAAGATTTGCCAGCTGTCCAAGTCCTGGTATGCTCTTCAACTTCACACACCCACTTACATCCAGGCTTTTCAACGATACACAATGTTGGATGCCTTCTACCTCTTCTAACTCGGAACAGTCACTAACATTGAGTTTTTGTAGCTTTGCCAGCTGTCCAAGTCCTGGTATGCTCTTCAACTTCACACACCTACTTACCTCCAGTGTTTCCAACGATACACAATGTTGGATGCCTTCCACCTCTTCTAAGTCGGAGCACCTAGAAACATGTAGGTATTGAAGATTTGCCAGCTGCACCATTGCTTCCAAGTATCTCAAAGATCCCAATGTCTCCTTAGACGGCAACTCCTCCAATTCTATTTTTCTCAAATTGTGACAACTGGAAAATGATAAACATCTGAGTGTATTTGGCAACATTCCAACCTCCACCGCATTATTGCAATCCCGAATGAGAAGAGTTCGAAGGCTGCAGCAAACACCTTCCGCAAATGATACCTCTGATATCTCTGTTCCAATAACAGTGAACCGTTGGAGACGGGGAAGTATCAAGTTTCTCTCTCCTTTCACCTCCTTTATAAACGGCAGTTCGCGCATCAGCGGACATCTTACTATCCACAAGTCAGTCAACTGAGTCAACTGTCCAATAGAAGCCGGCAAACCTTTCAATTCCTTGCAGCCATCTATCTCCAATTTCTTCAGGGTCCTTAAGTCACCCAGCGAAGGCGGCAGCGTGTGCAGCAAAGGACCTCCTATGTGCAAAACTTCCAGATTGTTTAGTTCTCCAATTGCACTTGGCAATTCTTTTATATTTAAATTTGTGTCTCCGAAACATAACTGTTCAAGCGACCTCTGGTGTGCCACTTGCGGAGGGAAGACTTCAATTTTATTACAGCTAGTGAGGTTTAAGACCTGAAGCGTGCTTATATTTCCTAGCGTTTCGCTTGACATGGTTAAATTTGTGCAACGCTCCAAGTTAAGGTACTGGAGTTTAATTAATTTACCAAAGGAGTCCGGCAGAGTAACCAAATTAGGGCAGCGAGACAGATCCATGTGTCGGAGGTTGGTTAAATTACCAAAGGAGTCCGGCAGAGTAACCAAATTAGAGCAGTGAGACAGCTCCATGTGTAGGAGGTTGGTTAAATTACCAAAGGAGCATGGCAGAGTATCCAATTTATGGCACCCAACCAGACGGAGGTGCTGAAGATTTGTTAAATTACCAAAGGAATATGGCAGAGAATTCAAATTACAGCAGTAAGACAGATCGATGTGTCGGAGGTTCGTTAAATTACCAAAGCACTCCGGCAGTGACTGCAGAAAACGAAATTGAAGTACAATCCGTTCTAGCTGCTTCATCTTCCCCATAGACTCTGGAATGTTCGAAAGGGCAGCATGAACCTCTAATTCCCGCAACTGTAAAGGTGCCTGCAAAATATTGACGCGATTCAACTGTGAAAAACATTGATTATCGTTCTTATCCAAAGCAACCCTTCGAAGATACATATCTAGACCCCCTGTGGTACAATATCAATTGTAACATTCGCAATCATTAATTTAACAAACTCTAACTTACCTCGGATTCCTTTTCCCACAATACGTGCGATTGTAAAACCCTTAAATTCTTCGTTGAAATCCAGGAAGGCTGCCTGCGGTCCTCCCAAGGCAGCATCCATATGGGATTTGGATGCCTTTTCCACCAACGCAGCCATATGAGATTTGGATGCTTCACCTTTGTGAAAATGCGTTCCACCAGAGCATGTTCAGTATCAAGCAGTTGCAACCCCATGATTGTAGGAATACATTCCAATGCATCATAGTCATCAATATCATTCTGAAACATTCTAATGCCTCGCACGTGTATTACCTGCCCATTCTGGAAACCGTGATAACCATTAGTATCCATTTATTTATTCTTGTAAAATGATTGAAAGAATTAAAAATAAAGATAGAAGAATTCGCAGGATTGAATCTTGCACCTACCAATGATTGCTGCAACAAAGGCTCAACCGCATTCTTGGTCCAACGCCAAAGCCGATGCGGCAACCCTGGCTCCTCAGCAACCTTTCCAGCATGAACCGTCCCATATTCTTATAGCCATATCCATGTTTTCTCCTCTGAAAAAGCATGCAATATCTAAGAATATCTGTTGTGCTTCTCTGTTGAGTGAATTATAACTTATTTTTAAACTTTGCTGTATCTCTGTGGGAAGTATTTGTCGAAGACTCTCCAGTTCGTCTTCCCACGCAGATATGTCTTTTTCATAAAGAAATGCCCCAATTACTTTCAGAGACAAGGGCAATCCATTACAACTTTTCAAGAATTCCAGTACCACTGATTCAAACCCTCGCGGTGGATAGGGTTTGTTGAAGGCATGGGAACAGAAGAGCTCCCGTGAGTGCTCTGTATTAAGCCCGGTTAAATTATAAATACATGTGTTTTCAACTTTTGACCTTGTGAGAACATCTTTGTCCCGAGATGTAATCACTACTAAGCTATCTGAGTGCATAGTTTGATGTGGCAAAAGTGCATCAACCTGATTCAAATGATCTACATCATCTAGAATTATTAAAGCCCTAGAAGATGAGAGATGTTTGCTCAGCATCCCTATTCCTTCATCAACACCATCAATGTTATCTGATACGTGCAAACTCCTAAGAAGTTTTTTCTGCAACGAAATTAAACCACATTTACTACTTGCATTCTCTCTCACATCAGCTAAAAAGCAGGTTCTACTATGATCTGAACTCTTCTTATTGAATAATTCTTTTACCAATGTGGTCTTTCCTACACCACCTAACCCCACAATCCCCAAGAACAGAGGTTTCCCGCTCTGTTGTCGCTGCAATAGGACTGTATTTTCGAAGTCCTTTACTTTACCATCCAAACCTGTTGGATATTTAGCAACGTTTAAGGCAGGTTTTTTCACTTTCTTTAATACCTCTTTAACCACCATATCTACCAGCTCCCCTTCGTCCCTGGTTTTTTAAAAGAAAATAAATAGAGGAAATGAGTAACTAACGTCTATGTAACTTCTATCGAACATAAAACTAGTGGAAGTATTGAGCTCATACCCATTACACGCGTCGAGCTCGAAACCACTTATGCCGGCAACCAGTGAAAGAGCTTTTCTCCAGTTCTCGACGGTGGCAGAATCGTGTCGCAGCTTCTCTTCCTGAGTTTGAGGATCATATTTCCTCTTCTTTTCCAGCCTTTGTATGGGTTGAGCGTACCTTCCATCTTTGCCCCATGTCCACCGAAGCTCGTGAGGCTTGACGTCGTAGAAAACTGGAACAATGGGAGCCTTTGACTCCAGCATGAGTAGCAGCTCATTCAAACACCACACTGATTCAGCATATGTGGTAGAGAAAATCGCCACATGGACCGACGCCGATCGAATAGCGCCTTTAATCTGAGTGTCGAAATAGTCTCCTCTTTCCAACTCAGGCTGATCCAGAAAGACTCTCAAATTATATGAAAGAAGGCGCCGGTAGAGATGGCTAGCGAATTTTTTCTTTACATCCGGACCACGATGGTTAATAAACACATCGTAGTCCGAAGTAGCAGCGGCCGAGGAGGATGAAGCCATAGCAGATTGGAAAATAGAAATGGGGTAATGGAAATGATGTTCGATGAAGATATTTGCCAAGAGAATGAAAAAATTTGCTAAAGAGAATGAAAAGAACAAAAATTCTGGAAAAATTCAAAATTAAAAGATTTGCTAAAATATAGCAGAGATTTGCTGAGAGAATGAGAAGAGAAAAAATTCTGGAAAGATTGCGAAGAAAAATGTTGATGGTGTGCAGAAATATATACAGAAATCAAACCTTTGAAAGATCTATATATCTCCTGGGCGGTTTCACTGAAAGTCGAGTTTCAACACGTTTTCCCTGTCACTGTGCGTGGGGTCTTCAAGGCGTGCCCACTTTATCACGGTTTTTATTTTTCATTATCAGCCTTTTTTAATTTTTAACGAGTGAGAAACGAAATTCATTTCAATAATCAGAACAGCTCCACGTGATATTCGAGGGATTATAATTTTACACGTTGACATGTTTGAAGAATATGCCCATCACCATGTATATTGTAATAGAATTTCTTTTGATTTTATGTTATTTATGAATATATGTATTTGAAACTGATGTTGGACTTTTGAACCTTTCAAAAGGTTTAAAATATAAAATAAAATCATTTATCTAAGATTTGATTTACTATTGTGTGAAATGATTACGATTTAATCATAAAATATAAAATAAAATGATTTATCTAATATTTGATTTACTTACTATTATGTGAAATGATTACGATTTAATCATTTTTTATGTTATTGTTAAATGTTTTGAGTTAAAATTCAAAATTAAAAAAAGTTTTGTGTGATTGTTTGTTTTTTTACGTCAATCACTTGATGGGTGACGGCGTGACTTACTTTCAACACCATTTAATATGGTCACAACAATCCCAGTTTCAAGTTTTATAAGAAGTTTACCTGCACTTTTGTCTTCATGTTTGGGCTTGTTTAGGGCTCAACAAAATAGTAACGCACTTGCATAATTTAAAAAAAAACTTTAACTCTAAAAATGCTATTTCTATTTAGTTGGGAATTAGTAAAACATATACTTACTCATTAAAATTGTCTCTTTAATATAAAAATATGGATATCAAAGTGGGAAATTGACACACTCTAGTCTAAAAATAAGGTAAGAAAAACAAATTGGCTTTATTGTTTCAGAGCGAACACATTGTGGATAGTTACATGCAATTTGGCTCATATCATTACAATTGTAATACTATGGTAGAGAATGCTTCACATCATTTCCACGGGGACTTCACATAGTGAACCTCTCACATAGCACTTGTGATCGTGGGATATTAAAGAATACCTTTAATTTCAAGAGATATTGACCCAAACTCTTTTTGTTGAAACCCCCTCCCAATACTTAAAACCTCCTCCCCGCCCCTTTTTATACCTCAATCCTTATAAACCACTCTACCCACCCCCACCTTAAACCCCTCATCCCCCCAATACCTGCAATATATTGGTTCCATTTTTGATAATTTTAAAACCCACAGAATGAACTAACGTGATAGGATATTGGCCAACAAGTGAAGCCCCATGATTATTTCCTTAGCACATGGTTATCTTGCCCTTGATTTTAACTATTAGTTCTATACAAAAGTTATTATTTTTTATCTAATTTCAAACCAAACTATTAAACCACTACACATAATAAAATTAACTTAAAAACCAAATGTAGAATTGTTCAATATAAAAAATATATATATTTTCTAAACTTGCATGTCCATGAATATGGCTAAATACAATTAATCATATGATTATGACATGTCTAGCTTATACATTAGAAACCAACATAGATTCATCTTAAAGGTGGCTCTACCAAGCCCCGAGATGGATCAAATATGTAGAGGTGCAAACACTTTTTTCTCTATAGAATCCAATACTCACCTATTTTGTCGTTAAAATATCTTGTAGTTGAAAGGCACATTGCCATGGATTATCATTTTACAGGATATCCTTGCACATTATTGCACATTGCCTTGGATGATATACAAAAGGGTATCACTTTATATATTTGATTGTGTAGGTAATATTTGTGATAATTAATATCATATTGTTATGGCACTGTATTAATACTCTTATTACCTATGCAAATCAATTCTTTACGTGCCCAAATTAATTTCATATCCCCACAAATTAATTGTTGCAGTAGTTGGTTCATGTATTTATGCATATTCTTGTAGTCTCTATAAGCATAAAAAATGATAATGTTGAACTTTTAAGTAATATTTGTATCATGTAATTATCAATTATTTTGATAGCTCAAGTATTATTTGCATTATATTGATATATTTTGTTTGTATTACAGTGATAGCTAGATATGGCATGTATTATTTACATTACATGGTTGGTATATTTTTCACTCCAACAAATGAAAGATTGATATATTATTTTCAGATATTTTTAATGCTAACAATTGGAAAATATGTTTAAACAGTTTTAAATAACCCTAACTCCAGTTTCAACATAATAGTAATGTTTGAATATGGTTATAATATTTCAATGTTTTAATATTTATGGTTCTAAATATTAAGCAGTCATTACAATGGATTTAAGAGAAATGATAAAGTAGCTTAAAATGTGAAAATTTTAGAACTCTAGCATATTAATTATTAAACATGATCTACAATAAAAATCTATATTTTGAAATAATAATAAAAAATTATTTTTAAAAGTTTGAAAAATCTCCACAATACTACTACCTCTTATATATATTTTGAAAAGTTTAAAAAGATCAAATTTAACCTAAAAGAGTTGTTTTTTATTTTTATTTTTTATTATTTAATTTAGCTTTAAAGTGATAATGTTATAATGCTAAAATTACAATCTCTAGAAATTTTAAGTGTACATATAAACAATGTCTAGAAATTTTAAGTGTACATATAAAATTTTAATAAGAGCATAACATTATTAATGATATGTAATGATGAGAAAAAAAAGGTTACGACCATGTGAAAAACAAACATTTATTGTATTTATTGAAAAAGAAAACAACATTGCCTTAAGACAATATTAAATTTTTTCAAAGCAAAAAAATTTCAAAGCAAAAAAAAATTATGCATGAAACATAACTCAATAACTCAATGTTTAAATTCTCCAATAGCAGAAAAAGAATTAATAATAAATTTAAAAACAAATATTGTCTTCATTAAAAACAAATATTATGAAACCATAATTTGTTTACTGTCTAACCATGTCTAACCATCTAAAACTTTCTTAACCCATATTATTATTATTACTAAATCATATTTGGTAAACTAATAATATGAAACCATATGAAGCCAATATTAAACTTAAAAAGAATATTAAATTTAGAAACTTGATTTAGTATTAATTTTTTAAATTTAAAAAAAAAAAAGTTAAAATAAAGATGGTGTGTGATGCAAATTTGTTTTTGCTAAATAATTAATAATATCATCTATGCATATATTGCAATTGTAATAATAAACATTTATTTGGGTTAATTTTTCATTTTTAATTTGGGTTAAGTGAAATTATCAAATTAATCATGAAGAAAAATATAATAGTAATTGTGTTTAATATCGTGATATTTCTTTATCAAAAAGAAAGTTTAAGCAATTTTTTTTAAAGAAAGTTTGTTGATGAAATAGTTTTTGTGGAATAATTAATAAGAACATCAATGAATAGATTGTAATTGGAATAATAAAGATTTAGTTTGCCTTAATATTTCAATTTTAATTTGGGTTAACCAAATTATCACATAATCATGAGGAAAAAGATAATATTAATTGCGTTTAATAGAGTGAGATTTGTTTATGGGAAAGAAAGTTTATGCAATTTTTTTAAGAAAATTTTTTATGTGATTTAGTTTGTTTTAAAATGAAAGCTTAAGTCTACAAGATTCATATATGAATTTATAATTAAATTTAGTTTTTTTATTATGTTTTGATATTTATTTTATTTAGGCATCTCACTGCAATAATTAAAACAAGGAAACAAAATGTATATCAATGAATATGTCTGAATGAAATTAATTATATTATTATGACATGTCTAGGTTATATCATTAGAAATAATTAAAACAAAGTAAAAATAATGTAGATGAATGAATATGGCCAAATGCAGTTAGTCATATGACTAAGACATGTCTAGCTGATATCATTAGAAATAATTAAAACAAAGAAAAAAAAATTATGTCAATGAATATGGTTGACTAATTATGTCCCACTCATATAATTATTCAATATGAGGAAGTTTCATATTAATATATAAGGAATTTTCATATTAATATATATTTTATTATATAATTATAATTATCATATGATTATCCAAACAAATTCATATTAACATATATTATGTTATATAAATAAAAAAATATAAATATAAATAATAATATTTATTATTTATAAACCTTTATTATTAAAACTAAAGTTTACACATTCTATTCTATTTTATTATATTATATATTAACATATATTATACTAGCAATTGTACCTAGGGGTGCAATAAAAGAACCCTTTGTTGCAAGCTAAGCAAGGAGATGTGGACATATACAACAAGTCATTATATTCTTCACATAATTGGCCATTACATTATCGGCTTTTCAAAAGTAAACATGAAAAGTATTCTTCTCTCATCCAAATGAGAATGGATTGTTAGTTTTTGTAGTTCTTATGTTACAATCAAGTAACATTGCATAAATTTATGGATCTATATACTATCTTGTTGCTTATACTAATGATTGTCAAATTCCAATTTATCAATAAAATCTTTTTAGGCATACTTACATCCTTGTCTTGACACGCTTAATCATTCTCATTCTATTTTTTTATTCATTCAGATTTATAACAAACTATATATAAATAAGGACTCTACATTTTATTAATTGTTGCTTATACTAATGATTGTCAAATTCCAATTTATTAATAAAATCTGATTAGGCATACTTACATCCTTGTCTTGACACGTTTAATCATTATTTTTCTATTTTTTTATTCAATCAGCTTTTTAACAAACTATATATATATATATATAAGGACTCTACATTTTTTTAACTTACATATTTTAGACGAACTTTTATACTGCATACAATTAGCTGTTTGATGTACTATTTGTAAAAGCAAACTAGCTGCTAGTATGAATTTTTCATGCTCTATAGCATAAAGTAGATTAAGAACAGCAATTATGATGACTTAGACAGTAGTTCTTAGCATAAAATTGAATAGCAGCAGTATGTACTATGTATCATATGTTGAGAATCATAAATTATATTTGTCAATGTTCAGATTCATTGACTTCGTTCAAAAGCAGAAATTGTATGTCGGTCAGTTTCTCAATATGATAAAATATAAAATAACACTCAAATCCTTTATTTGAGAAAGAGTAATTTGTTTCAATACAACAGTGATCCATTAGGTGTTTCAGTACCGGATCCATTGTGTTTCAATAACATGCCCAAAAAGTTGCAGTGAATTTACTACCTCCATGGCAAAATGTTGCAGTGAATTTACTACTTCCATGGCAAAATGTTGTATTGATTACTTCTTGACTAAGAAAATAAAGCTCTTAATTTCGTTGTAGTATGGATTAAAACAGAAGTACATCTACAACGAAGTACATCTAGATCATCTACAAGTACCAGATCTTAATACCATACGATCATCTAGATCATATACAACAGAAGTACATCTAGATGATACAATACCATACGATGATCTAATTATGAAAACCATTAAGATGTACTTCTGTTGTGTATGGTATCGTGAATTACACAAATCTTGTCACAAAGGAAGTATCCACAATGAGAATTCTATAATGCTCAAATCTTTATTTCTATAGCACCCATCTATAGATTTTCAATTCTATGTTACTTTCAATAAAGCATCAAAAAAATTTCAATTCTATACCACTCCAATCTATAATTTTATCACCCAAATATATGTTGCTTATATCATCCAAAATCTCAGTTCCTCCTGTATATCATATTACAGCACCAACTATAAGAGCATATTGACCCAGAATCAGTCCCTTCTGGGTTGTAAAGATAACGCACTCCCTACCTTTATTATTTACATCAAAGCAAAGCATTCCATCCAAATCCTCCATTCCAATTAACTAACTGCTACACAAATGGCGTCATGAGACTTTGCCTCCTCTGCCATGGAAGTGTATTCATAAATACAATATTTCTGGGAATGCAACAAAATCCTGATTGCACTAACTAAACACAACCTAATTACAAAGTAATTACCTGGAAAAATAATTTTAAGCCTGTGCCTGTGCATAAATCTATATATCAGAACTCGTCTGATCATGGCCCCCGTGTCATTGTATTAAGAGATCAACAGTGGTTAAGAGGATCAAGATTGAAGTTCACATTAAAAATGTGTACCCTCAATTTGTGAATGCAACAGTTGACAATACCACAAAGGAAAGCAAAGTCACAGGATTTTGTATCGATGTATTTGACGTGGTTCTGCGTAGACTGGACTATGCACTGCCTTATGAGGTCATTGCCTATCATATTCGTGATAATGAACCTGATGACTTTCTTTACCAAATTTATCACAAAGTTCTCTCTCTACTTCATCTCTTTAGTATTGTTTTCAGTTTTCTTTTTATAATTTTTTATATCTATTGTCGCACTGTTATTTACTTAAATTCTTGTACTTATGGCATATTGAATATCATGTAAAGCCCACGGTTTATTCTTTAAAGTTTAACGTTGTATGGCGTATCTTTATAATGTTTTCCGTGAAACATGTCTGTATTTTTGAAGTTATTTTTCTTTATGCTTTTTGAATTTCATCGAGATACAGACTCCATGCAGATTAGTTTTCAATTTTTTAAACTAATTTAAAAGTAGTGCTAATTAATATTTAATTAATTATTTCTCATTTACAACATATTGTAAATGATAAAAGGTTTAATGTAAAGGACCAAAAATGAATAATAAGCAAGTATTTATTAATACAAAGCTACAGTGAGGTATAACCTCTCTTACTGATACACCGATACAGGTTAAACCATTGGAAAAAGACATGTTACACCACATATTAAAATATGAATTATGGAGAGCTTTTGATTTTGTAATAAAAATAATATTTTAATAATCCAATTTTATAAAAGTTTCATACCATGTTTATTGTTTGTATGACTACAATAATAAAGTAGGAAGTGACAGATAATTGAAAAATAGAAAATAAAATTGAAACATGCACTTAAAAGTTAACACAATGCTCACCTACTTTGAGTTTTCTTCAATTTGAATCTTGTGATATGTTTGGTTGGATTACAATTGTCCATGCTTTCTGCATGTCCTACATTTGGCCGCCTTTGTTAATCCATCAAGGAGCATGAATGATATCACTTTTGCCTCCCCTTGTTGTGCCTGATTTTTGTTTTGCTTTATGTTTCTATTTTTCTTATTTTCATAAGGGTTCAAGATACATTCTATGTCACAACTAGATCCAAGCTACATTCTATGCTGTCATATCAAACTGGGAATACATGCAGGCTCAAGAATGTAAACGCAAGGGGTAGTCGAAATAAAGGCTTATGTGCAAAGTAAATTTCATTAGATTCCTCATAGCAAGTATGGTGCTAGAGGCGCAACCCAGGTATTTTGATAGAAGCGCAACCCAGGTATTTTGATATAAGCTGAGAATTTGATTTATCCATGTATTTGGTACAGTTTCTTATTTGCGTTGCAAAATTCTATGTATATGTGGTAGTAAAGGATTTTTTTTTTAAGAAAATGGCATTGGGCATTGATTGCTAATCTACAAACTTAGACTGAGTTGCAAATGAGCCTGATAACCTAGTTCTGTTATGCTAGGTAACCCACCAAGGTTCAATTAAAAAAAACTCTCTTTAATGGAACTTAGTGTTACAAAACTGGTTTCACTCAGTGGTTTTCCCCTACCGAGTTGTTTTGTTTTGCTGACACAAATGGCCTGTTAGTGGTACCCCACTTCTTTAACCCGAGTTCTTTTATTAATTTTGACTGAAGCACTTTCATTTTTTAGTTACCCGACACCATGAACAGGGTAACTACAAGTATACATACACAAGTATCTAGTCTGATATTGAACATGCAAAATAGATCTAACCTATTCCACAGTGTAGTTATTTGTCATTGATCTCCAGTACCAAATGCATATTGATAGCCCATGCACATAGTACAGGTATTTGTCATTGATCCCCAATACCATTTGCATATTGAAAACCAATGCACTTGGTGGAGAAACAAAAATCAGAGAAATAAAAACCATTTAGCCCGGGTATCGTATGCATCCGTTTTTCCATGAGATGCCACAAACATAACAGAACTCGTGGTGGCACCTATATAAACCGCCATCAACCTTGAATTACTGAACCAACTCTAAACAGATTATTCAGTTTGTAGTGTTTCTCTAATGACTAAGAAGCCCTAGGTCCTATATGAGGTCTACTAACTGAGAACCCAACCGACAAGCTACAATGTAAAATTGGAAGAAAAAAAAATGAAAAAACGCACCTGCAAGTAATGTGATTACATCCGTAAGTCAATTCAACCATCGATGGCACTTTCCGTAGCGGCACCACTTCCGATCCTCGGCAAGCTTGAGAAGCAGAAAATCAGCTTCAGTTTTGTCGGTGGACGACAGGCTCTGAAACTCAGAGCACTGCAGATTGGCATGCCACAGGACTTTGCAACGCGCACAGAACAACCTGTTACAGAACGGGCATTCGGCCATCTCAACATCTTCAACTTCCAAGGTTCCAACATTTTCCTTTACGAGAAGTCCAGAGCAATCGGGAAAAGGGCAGTATAGTTTCAGGGCTTCGGGTATTTCTGCCTCCACCATCACAGCCGACCATTGCTCAAATATCTCAGCGGGAAGAAAATACCTGCATTCATCCAGTGTCAAAGCCTCACCGCAAGAATCGTGGGGGCAATATATCTGATGCCGCCTCTGTTCGAGTATTGAATGGATATATCGCGTCATGCAGGCCTCGCAAAACCGATGCAAATAGAGGCTTCCCTCGAACATATCGGCCGAATCCTCAAAGCAAATTCCGCATAGTTTCACAGGTACAGACCGTGAAATAGCGGAACAATCCTTCTTCAACAAAGAAACCCTTGAATCCATGATGATCTTCTTGCCGGTTTCTCTTCTGGCTGAAACCCCCTAAACATAGAAAAATAAAACCGGCATAAAATAACAGAAACGCAATGAATAGCAACAGGAAAGAGGCATGGCTTTGTAAGGTAAGTTAGAATAAGCTTGCTTGTACATGTCCATGTCCATCCCATTAGAGCAGAACATCGGAAGGGTTAATCTGTTGTCATTCAACTTGAAATACTCCTCTTCTTCTTCCTCTTCCGGAAATGTAAAAAACGACGATGAGGACGAACCAGCAGAACCTGAGGATGAGGCTGTGAGTTGAAGCAGCCCAAGCCCATCAAATGGCGTTTCACCTAGAATCTCAGAAACCTGCAAAGCATAAGCAAAAGAAAAAGTAGAAAGCTCCAACACTTCAGCATACTGGCTCTTTAGACCGCTTGACCGTAAGCAGAAGCAGTAATGGCGGACTGGATAGCAGCAGTAATGGCGGACTAGACATCGATGGAGATTATCCGAATCGTCGGACGAGAACATCGATGGCCGAAAAACCAAAAAGCATTTATTTTGGAGAGTAGACTCCACTTGTTAAATGCCTTACGGCGTAATTATATAAATTATATATGGAATTCAATCTTTATCTTTTGGCGTCTCCACAATTTAAAAACCAAATATGAAATTCTTCAATATAAAATACATATATATTTTCTAAAAATATATATTAATAAAAATGACTATATATAATTAGTCATATTATTATCATATAATTATCTTATATCAATCTAGTTATTATTTAATATGATTTATTTTGGAGAGTAGACTCCACTTGTTAAACGCCTTACGAAGTAATTATATAAATTATATATGGAATTCAATCTTTATCTTTTGGGGTCTCCACAATTTAAAAACCAAATATGAAATTCTTCAATATAAAATACATATATATTTTCTAAAAATATATATTAATAAAAATGACTATATATAATTAGTCATATAATTATCTTATATCAATCTAGTTATTATTTAATATGAAGAGCCTTTATATTGACATAATAATTTATTATATAAAAAAATATAATTATCTTATATCAATTTAGATATTATTTAATACAGAGGCTTGATATTGACATATTACTTTATTATATTGACATATACAACATTTAACCAACCTAAATGTATATTAATGAATATGATTAAATAGAATTGATCATATGATTATGACATGTCCACCTTATTAATCATATAATGATCTTATAACCATTGCATTATTATTTAATATAAAGCTAGTCTTCATATTGACATGTTAAATTATTATATATAAAGAAAAATATGATACATATTAATATACAACATTTAACTAAAATAAATGTATATCAATCAATATAACTAAATATAATTAGTTATATGATTATGACATGTCTACTTCATTAATCATTTAATTATCTAATATCCACCTCATTATTATTTATTATTTATATAAAAGTATATTGACATATTATCTTATTCGATAAAGAAAATTATGATTTAACTTAACCAAACCAAATGTATATCAATGAAGATGACAAAATAAAATTAGTCATATGATTATGACATATCCACCTCATTAATCATATAATTATCTTATATCCACTACATTATTATTTAATATAAAGAGGCTTTATATTGACATGTTACCTTATTGTATAAAAAGAACCATGATACATATTAATATATAACATTTAAACTAAACTAAATGTATATCAATAAATGTGACCAAATAGAATTAGCCATATGAGTATGACATATCCACCTCATTAATCAAATACTAATCTTATATTTACCTCATTATTATTTAATATTAAGAGTTTCCATAGTGACATATTACTTTATTATATATTATCATTCTTATAAGTATTATTCTTTTTAAGGTCCGATAAACCAAAGTTGGTCTAGATTAATTTGCCAAAACTATAGTGAGCTTAGAAACCTTCTTGGCAAGCTTTTTGAACACATGAACAAGATTTTAAAGTAATCTAAGTATTATCCTTCTTAAAGTCCAATAGACCAAAAATTGTCTCAGTGGAAATTAATTATCATCATCATCATCATATAAAAAAATTTATGATACATATTAATATACAACATTTAACCAAACTAGATGTATACCAATGAATATGATTAAATAGAATTATTCATATGATTATGTCATGTCATGTCGATGTTATTAGTCATTTAAATATTTAATATCCACCTCATTATTATTTAACATGAAGACTCTTCATATTGATATGTTACCTTATGTTACCTTATTATATATATAAATATAATTTAACCAAAGCAAAAGTATATCAATAAATATTACTAAATAAAATTATATAATTATGTATGTAAACCTTATTAATATACAATAATCTTATATCCATCTCATTATTATTTAAAAGTCTTTCATATTTGCAAGCTACTCTATTATATATAAAAAATTATGATACATATTAATATGCAACACTGAACCAAACCAAATGTATATCAATGAATATGATTAAATAGAATTTGTCATATGATTATTACATAGGGAACTCATTAATCATATAATTATTTTATATTCACCTCTTTATTATTTAATACAAAGAATCTTCATATTAACTTATTATAATAAAAAAATTTATGATACATATTAATATACAACACTTAACCAAACTAAATATATATCAATAAATTTGATTAAACAAAATTAGTCATATAATTATGATATAATCTCATTAATTTTATATCTACTTTGCCTCAGCAGCTATATTGTAATCGGATTGATTTTGACTTTGGTTGACTTTGGCCTATTTTGATGCAGGTTTAAAAAATTAAAATCTGGTTTGTAAAGTATAACTTAGGGATTTGTAAAATATTTTTTTTAATTTTGTTAAAAAAACTATTTTGTCAACAGCTGATTGTTGAATAGAAGCTGGTGTCAACATTAGGATTTGGTATCTGGATTTGAGTTGACATGTGTCCACATGACGTCATAATTATAAAATTTAAAAAATAAAAACAGATTTATGACGTCCGTCAATGTAGGTTCACCCAACAGCAAGATCAGATGAAGGCAAAGAGAATGAGACGAGAAGAATACGGCGCTTCCATTAAATCTTGTTCGGAGGACGTGCTGTTCGAAGTACTGAACCATTTGGATTCCAAGTCTCTGGCGATCGCCGCCTGTGTGAGCCAGCGCTGGAAGCGCGCAGCAGAAGAAGAAGCGCTGTGGGAAGGCATCTGTGCAAAGCATTGGCCTCAAGAAGTATTGTATGCTTCCCAGTCGGGTCAGCTGAGGAGCGTTGTCTTAGCCTTGGGAGGCTTCCGCCGTCTCTACGTCCATTGCTTACGACGGTTGCTCAATCCCCTTCATCGTCTTCTCGATCAGTCCAGCAAAAAAGAATGGAGTAAAGACCAAGTCCATCTTTCTCTTTCGCTCTTCTCCATCGACTGCTACGAGAGATTGGGTCGCCGTGCCAACTGCCCTACATCCTTGCGCTTCCTCTGCAAGCCCCCTCATCATCTCACCTCCTTGTCCGCCGCCACTTCTTCCTTTTCGTTGTACAAGGCCGGAGCCCCTTCTTCATCCACCGATCTCTGATTGTGCTATCTTGGATAGTTGTTCATGATAGTACTGTGTTGTGTTTGTTGTTTTGCTTTGTTTTGTTTTTCTCTAAGCGTGAGTTTTATTATGGACATGCAATTCATTGTTTCAGAATTACAGTCCATTGCGAAACCACCGTGTAGAAGAATTTTGATGATGGTCCACAATCATCTTGTGGGCGGGCGGCTATAACCCAAACTCTACACAGCTGCTGCAGACAGAGTGTGTGAGTTTGCTTTGTAGGGGCTCTCATGTCCATTTCACATTATAATACAAACCTTTTTTACTCTTTCTCAGTTCAGTTTAATATATGGTATATCATTCATTTGCCATTGTAAGTCATAAATCAATGATCTATATCTTATAAATAGAGTCATTATTAATCAAATTTTTATGATTTTGAATAGTTTATTTAATACTTATTTGTATAGCATCAGATGATGTTAGCATTGATGATTTTGAATATTCTACTTAGCACTCATTGCATCCCATTAACTGATGCTCAGGTAAGTGAAGAAATAGGATCATATCTCATGAGAATACAGTTACAACTAACTAATTTCTTATGATTTTGAATAGCTCACTAATTGCATAGCATCACATAATGTTAACATTGATGATTTTGAATAGTCCACTTACCACTCATTACAGGGCATCAGCTAATGCAGCTGCTCAGGTAGGTGAATGAAGAAATAAGATTAATATTAACCTTCATTATTTTGAATAGTTTACTTAATATTCATAGCAGAGGTTAAGATTGATGTTAACCGTCGTTGTTTTGAATAGTTTACTTAGTATTCATTGCATAGGATCATATGATGCTCACATCTGTGAAAAAATAAAAGTAAGACTAGAGAAATGAATATCCATTTCCAAGGCTTACTTGACATTTGCATTGCCATTATCACAATATATCTTTCATATATTTCAGCTTGGCATTCCCTCTGCCATTAAAGCTTATGTTTGAGCTTGGCATTCCGTGTGCCATTAACGATTACGGTGGAAAGCTTTCAAGTTTTTATTGTTGGACGCTGTCAGAGAAATACGGAAAGAGTTCCGTTCCATCAGTACGTCGTCTTATTTGCAGTCTGTGCTCCGCGTGAATTGAGTGTTTTTTAACCAAACTTTGACCAACTTGAATGCGACATGTGACTAAAAAATGGTTACCATTAATGTATGGCGATGATTACTGACTTCATATTTTATTCTGCATACAACAAACACAATGGTGAGAGGCAGAGCACTTTCGTTATGAAATTCAACGACTCCAGCTACCAGTATTTGTATTTGTATTTGTATTTGTATTCTATTTCATGTAATCACGCAAAGATCTTGTGTTGCAAAAATATTCATAGTTTTAGTAACAGTAATTCATAGGTTTGAACTCTGATCGTTTCCACACTCAGGAAAGCCGAAGCGAAATTCTTTTATTATTATGTGGTTTTCCGTAAAGAAAGGACTTTGTTATTATTATACAAGACATACCGAATCGAATCGTTTTTTGATATCCATTACCATAATCAAAATCAAAATCGTTTTGCATATTTCCAAACATTCCACAGCAAGAGCCCACCACCACCATTATCTTTTAAATTTAGATTTAATTTAATTTAATTTCTTTATTTTATGATGATGCCAAGGATTCCTAAAACAACTTGCATTTTGTCCATCTATTTGATCGCAAAAGTCTCATAGGCCCTACTACCCATTGAACTTTCAAGCATCAAACTTTTGTTGAATATTACATCTCTTATTATTATAAAACTATAGCTGCTACTGCTTTGACGACTCCACTTTTGAAAGAATATCATATAAGGTTAAATTGCCTAGGATTCCATGCGTCTTTTCCCTTTTCACTCAAATTTCAAGTGTACGTATAATAAGTTGAAGGTTTATATTGAAAAAGATGTAGAGTTCTTCCCTATTTTGTGTTTTTGTGATTTTTTATAATTATAAAAATATAATTATTAATCTATAAATTTTACATATCAAAATACTATTTACTATTCATTTTATAAAATAAAACATTGAAAATTTTATATGCATAAAAAACTAGAATGTACTTGCAACTAAACATGAATATAATGGTGTTTCACTCAATACCACAACTATCAAGGATATCAAGTAAATTATTATTTTGACTATGAAGACATGATAACTAAATACATTATATCAATTATTATTTATATATATTGTTATATTTTGACTCCAGAAATGACAACTAAACGCGTTATATTAAAAAAACAAATGGCATAACTTAAAACTAACATATATAAAATAAGGGGGCCAAATTAAAGTTTGACATCTTAAAAATAACTTATATAAAATAAGGGGGCCAGATTAAAGTTTGACATCTTAAAAATGGAAAGGTACTTTAGTTTGGTACAATAGTACACGATACTAACTAATTTACTTATTCATAAATGAGTTCTTTTAAGTTCAAAGCGATGTGGGCTATATTATATAATCATGACTAACTTGCATTAAAGCTTTATGAGAATCTTTTTCATGATAATAGTTTTTTTTAAACTATGGAAACAATAATCTTTCAAGAGGGGGTCGTTTACCATTGGAGTTGTCCCAACGGGTCAATAAACAACTCTACCCAACCCTATCTTCGCTAGTTTTGAAATATTCAAATAAAAAGGTGAGGATTGAAGTCATGTCTCTATAAGATTTTATCTTTTTATACCTGCCTCAGCAGGTATATTGTAATCGATTGATTTTGACTTTGGTTGACTTTGGTCTATTTTGATGCAGGTTTAAAAAATTAAAATCTGTTTTGTAAAGTATAACTTAGGGATTTGTAAAATATTTTTTTAAATTTTGTTAAAAAACTATTTTGTCAACAGCTGATTGGTGGATAAAAGCTGATGTCAACATTGGGATTTGGTATCTGGATTTGAGTTGACATGTGTCCACATGACGTCATAATTATAAAATTTAAAAAATAAAAATTATATCCATTGACGGAGACTCCAGCATAGAAGCCTTATCCGTCTGCACAACGAAGAACAATGAATTTTATTAATGCTAGAAAAGTTATTGGGCATCTGAATTCAATAAATATGAAGAAAACATAGTAGATAATTGAAAGCCGAAAAGAACAAAACCTTATTCGAATTAGGAACCAGTTCTTGCAGAGCCTTCATTCTCTCTGCAATCCTCTCCCTACGCAACTGCAACAAGAACCAACCAATTGCCACATGAAATATAACACCTGCAAACTTCTTAAAATCCACGAGGGCTTGATCATGTAAGTTACGAAACAAAGAAATGAAAGAGTCTTAACATACTTGTTCTGCAATACTGTGAGGATCTATAGCCTGTCCACGGGGTGCTCTTACTCTAGGTCGAACAGGTGGTGCAGCACCAACTCCGGTCGGAGGTGGATTCTGATGCTGAGGTTGAGGCATTCCACCATACCCTTGCATTGGCACTTGTCCCGACTGAAACAAACTCCATAAGCAAACCGTCAAGAATAAAAACAATTTGCAGAGATACAACGAGAAAAGAAAAGAATGCCAATCATCGAGGTATTCTTATGTGACCTACGGATGGAAGTTTTGGCCGGGCGGCCGAACACCCCGCGGTGATCTGGCAAACGGTGGGAACAGCCCTCTGAGGTTCGAATCTCGGGCCTATATTATCATTACAGAAAACATTTATTTTGACTTCCATTAAGAACCCGATATGAATTTTCAAGCTTAAGACCTATGATCTTACATTATTTGCTGACTTGAAGGAAGCTTCAATTTCATCCCACAATCGGGTCTCGTTCATTTCGCCTGATTTTCCGGCCTGGCTGAGACTGAGAGGAAGAGGAAGCATTCCTCTGTCGCTGCCATTACAGCTGCCCCCTGTGCTGGGCGACTGCGTCATTACAGCAGTGCCGCGAGGCGAATTGCCCATGGAGGCCAGCAACTGTGAAGCGGTTGCATTTCCTGTGCTTAGCTACAAAACCATGGATCGACCTGGAGACGTATTGGTTTCATTGATCCCTTGCGAAACCTGGTTTGGCATCTGATTCATCGAAGAATTACCACTCAGTGGATGCTGCCTTAACCTGGAAGCTAAGAACTGGGATTCTTCGTAGTTGGAGTACTGCATATGTTCGCCCACGTGACCTTCGTTTTCCTGAGAGTTCAAGCCCTGGCCTCCTATCCCGGAAGGCAGCAATGGCATTGTGAATAATCTCTACGTATTGCTTTGCAGGTTCTGGGGGCTGTTGTTATTATTTGAAGCATTGTTTCCTTGGGAAGCATTGGCAGGATTGAATTCCCACGGCGCAGTTTTCATGGCTACATCCGACCAGGAAGGCATTAAGAACATTTGCTCCAGGAAGTCTTCCATGTTTTAATGAGGCTGGTTCGTTTGATCGAATTGTGAAGAAAAATGCTGCTGCTGGCTGTTTATTTGCTGCTGTTGGCTGTGCATTTGTTCCTGGAGGGCGACTTCAGGGCTGCTGCTTAAACAAGATGTGACACTGCTCACGCTTTGCACTGGTCCAGTACCTAGAAGAGAGGTTGATGGCTGCATATCAACAACGAAATTGACAAGGCTAGCCAGGATGTCTTGTCTTGAAGAAATTCGTCCACGACTGAAAATGCAAGCAAAAATCACCTCGCCAACTAGGTCTCTCGATTAATATATACCAGTGAAAAAAATGGCGTAATGCTGAACAAATTTCAGGAATTTAAAGCATCAAAAGGAAACAGACATAGTAAAGCCAAAAACATTTCGGAATACACTACAACCTGTAAGGAAATTGATCGCCAAGCTCAACATTTTCTCCAACTAAAAATGCAACAAAAAATCAACTTACCAACCAGGCCTCTCGATTAATATATACCATGGCATACTCCACTTACCACAGCATACTCCACTTGCTATGGCCAGTCATCCATGCGGTCTGCCACCTGTTGTGAAGATCCCTTATCGTTGGTCGTCCATGCGGTTTGCCACCTATTGTGAAGATCCCTTATCGCCGGCCGTCCATGCGGTCTGCCACCTGTTGTGAAGATCCTTGATCAACGTTTTAGAACAATAATACGGGTCGTCCATGCGGTCAGCTACCTATTGTGAAGATCCTTGTTTTATTATATAATTTTAACAATAATTTGTGAATATATATTGTATAGAAAAAAAATTTCTAAAATTTCAATATTTCAATTAACATAAATTTATTTAAACAAAATTATATATATATGAGATTTATAATTAGTAGTCATTATAATTCAAATTTCTTAAAATATTTAGTTATTCTTACAATTTCAGACTTTTTATTAATAATATTAATTTTTTTTCCATGTTTTACTAATTATTTATTTATTTTAATTAGCATAAAAGATATACATAAATAACATTTTGTTATAAATTTTAATCGTATCATAATGATTTTAAACTTAACTTTGAATTTTATTACATTAAAATATTTTTAAGAGGCACGTATAAACAACTTTGTTGCTAATTTCACTTGTTAAATATATAAATTGTCACATTAACTCTTTAAAATATAAACATATATTTTTATTTTATTTATACTTTCCAAATTATTATAAATACCTTTCACCACTTTTAAATTTTTATTGAATTAATTTACTTTATATATAATTTATTTCATATTGGAAAACCTGAAGATTGCATTAGTATTATGCTCTGTCTATTTCATTATCTTAAACAAATGGCTACTTTGTCTACTTCATTCTCTTAAACAAATGGCTACGAAGGTAGAAAAGAAAAGTTGGGAGCCTTAAGTATCATGGGGTATGGGGTTATTGGAGTGTTTGTGATTTAGGTGCCGTGCTCTATAATAGTTTATATTGAAAAACATTGCAATGTCTATATATATACTAGTTTTAATGATGATGATGCTTAACGTTCCCTCAGACCATTGGTCTATTGGACCTCAAGAAAACAAATTATTTAGTTTGTTTTAAAATTGTATTTCTATGCTCAAAGAGCTTGGAGAAAAGCGTCTCGAGCTCACTATAATTTTGACAGGTTAAAAGGCTAGGAAGGTCGGGATTGCAACAAAGATTATGAAACTGAGATCTAATGTGGGTGTACACATGGCACTCTAAGAGGAAGTGATTTTCATCCTCAATGTTCATATTCTCACAGAGGTGGCAGATCCTTTCCACCGATGGTGTTTTAGGAACTACCCAACGACCTGTTTCATTGTGTAGCTCATGAGAGTTCGTTCTAATCTTGGCTAAATTTATTTTTTTCTTTGAACTAGTCAAAACAGAGAGATACTTTTGATCTTCTAGAGTAGGGTTGATGATCTCCTTATAATATCTTAACTTTCTTTTAGCCTCTAAATCTTTTTCACACCACATTTTCTCCTTAAACTTAGAAGTAACAAAAATTTTAATGTTATTAATATTTTGCAATACAACATTTTCGTCGATCTCCCAAAGGCTTAACCAAGCCCTGGTATCTTTATACCAACCTCGCTTGAGCCTTAGGTGGTTTTGGATGGAATTTAAAGCTATCTTAGGAAGTCTATGGTCTCTCATGTTATTGATTTTGTGCTTGTACAACAGGAGCCTAGCCATATCTAGGCTCTCAATAGGGGAAAGACCCACTTCTATAAGGAGAATAGGGTAGGGTGTATTGCTTTTAATTTTGAGGTTATACATTATAAAACACTTTTGGATTTGCTCAATCTTTCTCCAAGACTCTCTAGAGATGCTGCAACCCCACACACCCATACAAGATAACAGGAGTGACTAAATTTTGCAATACTCTCTCATTACATTTTTGTTATGTTATTTAACTTATATGTGATAAGAACAAGTGAATTAAATTTTATATGAAAAAAAATTTGAAAATGAGATTGAGAACTTAAACAACTATACGGTTAATTGATAGATACTTGGGTGTAAAAAAGGTACCAAATCCTCAACATTTTTTACGAAGACAAGTGGTCAATAATAAGTGGAGTTAGTTATTTTCTATAAATTCCTAGGCAAAGAGGATAAAAAAACATTCAGAAAGAGAAAGAGTAAAAGAGATAAAATAAATGAGAGCTGCTAGAGATCACAGGGGTGAAGGCTCTATTTGATTTATCAAAGAGATAGTGCAGAGCTTCCAGAGAACATCTATTGGATGTTAGGTTCTCTACTGGAACCATCAATGAGCATAAGAGAATGTTAGTTTCTAGAGTAAGTAACTCCCTTTAATTACTGATGGCAGCTTGAAGCTGCAGGGAACAAGTTTTAAACCTAAGAGTCTGGGCATGGGGGTGGAACATTGCATGCTTGAAAGCTTTGAAGTTCCTTCGGTTGGGTGGAGTATAGTTTTTCAGACCTCAATTTCTGAATTACACAAATATGTTTCTTGAAAGACTAAACCCTTTTTATTAAACTGTTATGTGGAATTGTTATGTATTAGTCGGTTATGTAGTTAAAAATATGAAGAAAGAAATTGATTCTTTTTACTCTCATCTATATGCCTTTCTTATTACTGTGTGGCAATGTGAATTTATTTTACTCAGTAAATCGATAGGAGAAAGATGGACAAAGTCTTATATTTATTATTCTTCTTTATATCGATTTAAAAGATTAACAAATAAATTATTGTAGTTATTGCAGTAAACCCTACAACGAAACAATGTTGTGAAAGTAAACAAATACTATTACAAACAAATACATGGACCTAAAATGTTGATCTAAACCTGAACAGAGATTGGAAATAGATCTTAAACGAGAACAATACAACTTTAATAAGTATTAAAAACCCTGGAAGTTACGGGTTCAACTTCATTACCATACAATTAACCCACTTATAACACCATAACCGCAGTAAAAAAATACAATGATATAAACCAAACATACAATGTACAAGGAACGACATTCCTTCTTTGGTTACGCAGGATTAGTTACAAAATTTAAATACAGAGAACCCAGTCATATGGCTTCTAGAAAGTTAAAACCCTAGCTAGCAAGATTTGTATAAATGTAAATGGTGTACATAACCAAAATCCCCGTCACAACCTTTGCTTCCTCTTTGTTCAATCGACCGTGAACCAAAAATTCAAGAATAACAATTCTGGACTGTGGGTTTAGGATAGACCCAAAAGTTTATCCAAGGACTTACCAATCCTGAAGGGAACCGGGAGCGGATTGCAAACCGAGTACTGTGTGTATTCATAACCCTGCAGTCAGTTTAAAAAACCAAATTCCATTACCATTGGAAAAAACTATGCATGAATACATTAACGAAAAACTAGAAAATTGAGTTAGGTTTTAGAGGTATACCTGAACTAAGAAGAGTCGATAGATAACCATTCAATATGATGTTGGTTTTGTTGTTGTATGTACACATGTGGAACCTTTCTCAAACTGAAGAGGGTAGTTGTATCAAAAGAAGGAGAAGTTCGACAGGCATCATTCACGGTGAAAATGGTGATGTCGGTAACAGTATAACTGTAAAGTATTTCATAACCGAGCACTGTAACTCATAGGGAGTGTATAGTTCACTTTTGGTGGACCGAATCCCTACCTCAAAGACTTCCCATGTAACCTGCTGTGTGGGAACGATTGTTCCGACAACAAAAATGGTAAAACTCGATAAAAACCTAGTAAAGGCTATTTGGTCAAAGTGATATGCGTGGCAGTTGTAAAGCATTGTCAACGAATTTGAAAAAGAATAAATTTTCATATATGAACTCAACCCATAATATTCATTTGAACTATGCTTCCACCGATGCGTAGTTCACCTTTGGTGCTAGGTTTGATGCTTTGATGTAGAGTTGTTTAAATTTAGATACCTGCAATTGAAAAAAATGTGTTAGCGTAAGCTAAATAAGTCTCTTGTATAAACTTTCGGTTCTTTCCCAAATCATTAGTGGAGCCACCGAAAAACTTGATAATTTGAGGAATATCTAGTAAACTTTAAAGAATCAAGCATCTAGGGTTTTAAGTTCATCAACCATAGGAAGGTTTTTTCAGTTAATTTAACTTTTACTTTTAAGGTGGAATAGCAAAGTCATGTATAAAAAAAAATAAGGTTATTTCTTTATTATAGCTTTGTTTTATTTAAGGGTTGTTACAAATGGTATCAGAGCAAGGTTATAACACTTCGACTTAATGGGGCACTGCATAGTTATTTGGAATAATACATTGAAGGCAAATAAACAATAAACAAATGAATATTGTTACACGCAAACATAGCGATGGCAGAACCTGGACAAATAATGGAAGAAGAAGTAATGCCTCAAGGTATGCCAGCATTAGAAAATGCAAGTCTGTACGTAGAAATCGGAGCCAAACATAACGCAGAAATGCAATCAGAGATGTTAGAAACAATGAGGAGTTTGAAGGCAGATTTGGAAAGCCGTAAAGCGGATAATATTAAATTGATGAACACCAAAGCAGATCAACAAGAAATAAACGAACTAATCTTAAAAAATTTGACAACCCCACCGAAAAACAATGGTCAAAATTTCTGCAGTACGGGAAAGAAAAGAAAAGGAGCATTACAAAGTTGTAGTAGTAAGAAAACTACAAATAACATTCCCATAATCCCCCAAGATTTAAAGAAATGTGAGGAAATAAATACATAAAAGAAAAAAAAAACCTGTAGAGTTACAGGAAGAATTCAAAAAGTTAAGGCCCCCCGTGTTTGATGGATAATGTGAGGAAGCAGCAGAAGCTTGGCTACTAAATATCAAACATTATTTTCAAGTGTATAGATATTATGATAATTTGAGGGCACGTTTAGCTATTTTTCAGCTGAGCGAAAAAGTTGCTCTGTGGTGGAAGGAGGCAAAAAGTGTTAATAACATACGCATTAAAGAGTTGAGTTGGAAAGTTTTTAAAACAATATATGTCATAATGATATTATGATGAGAAATCCAAAGAATTCAATGATTTAAGACTAGGACTGCTAACCATGGAAGAATTCATAACCAAATTTGTAAATTTACAATGCTATGTATTGTACCTAAGATCTATGAAAAAGCTACGTTATACAGGTTTATCAGTTGTTTACCCCTGGCATATAAGGAAAAGATTGAGTTTGATATGCCTAAGACCATGGATGAAGCAATTAGAAAAGCCAAGTTGTGCTACCATTTGTTTAAACAAAGATCAAAATTGAGCAGAAGTTGGCAAAATAAAAATAAAAATGAAAAGATGGATCAACGTAGGAAAGGATTTAAACCCTCACCTTTTAGAAAAAGGAACAAGAAGTCATATTGATAACAATTACAACAGGCCAAGTTCAACCAATAGCAATGGGGTAAAGAGTATTTGAACTACAAGTGGAGGATGGAATAATAACTCAAAAGAAATTAAATGTTGGGGATGTAACGGATCTCATTTATATAGAAATTTCCCTCACAATCCTAACAGGAATGTTGGTTGTGGAGCCTAATCTTCCAGATCCAGAGATATTATTCAATTGTAATTGTAACCTAGGAGTTTTGTACACTCATTCCCCCTGCCTTGGGGTTCGGGGGAAGCGCCCCTAAGAAACAGGGGTTTGGGGGCGGAGCCCCCGAGAAAAATTTTTGGGATGTGTGTTGGCCAACAGTATTGCGGGCCCATGGTATTGGGCTAACCCTAGAATTTTCCCATTGTATTTCCCCTATAAAAGAAAGCATTGTAAAACAACTGAGTATGGTATTGTATTGTATTGGAAGAGAGACTGTGAGAGCGTGAAAAGGAAGTGCAATGGTTTTGCTGCAGGGTGTATCCCTTCATCTTTCTAGACTGTAATAAAAGGACTCGCAATTTCTTTGTGGACGTAGCCCTTCGTTTGGGTGAACCATGTTATATCTGTGTCTCTCTGTAATGTTTGAATGTGTTTTGCATCTTGTTTATTGATTTAACTGTATATATGTTATTGCTCTGCGGTCCTGTTTTCTAACAAGGAAAATGGCACCCGTAAGCATGTTGAAGAAAGCTTCTACTATGAATGACATAACCAAGAATATACCTATAATTAATGTTGCTTTGGAATATCGGCGGGCAGACCATCAATCCACCATGCTGGAAGTAGAAGGTAAAATTTTGCACACACCTATTTCTATACTTATTGATTCATGAGCTATTTTAAGTTGCATTGCACCAAAAGCAGTTGAAAAGTGTAAACTTAGTAAGGAAAAACAAAAAACTGCATGGTTGGTACACTTGGCAACAGGGATAAAAGGGAAAGTTACGGAGATAGTTAAATATTACATATTACGTTTTAATGACTTAGATACCTTAGTTAATTTAAATATACTTCCCCTAGGATCCTACGACATTTTGATAGGTATGGATTGGCTAGAATCTCATAAAGCGGATATCGATTGTTTGCATAAAACTTTTACTTGTGTGGATGAGGAGGGTAAGTATCATACAGTGAAGGGAATTTATAGACCTATATCTACACGACAAATTTCAGCAGTACAACTTAAAAAGTGTATTAGGAAAGGGTGTCAACTTTATGCCATCAAAATTAAAGAATTTGAGCCCGAAATATCAAAAATGGAATTGGAACAATTTCCTATTTTAAAGGAATTTCAAGATGTATTTCCTGGTGAGATACCAGGATTACCACCTAAACGAGATTTAGATTTTAGTATAGATCTAATGTCGGTTTCAGTACCAGTATCACGAGCTCCATATCGTATGAGTATCCCAGAATTGACAAAATTAAAAATACAATTACAGGATTTGCTAGACAAAGGATATATTCGACCTAGTGTATCGCCTTGGGGAGCCCCTGTTTTGTTCGTTAAAAAGAAGGATTGAAATTTAAGAATGTGCATAGATTACAGACAATTAAATAAGATGACATTTAAAAACAAGTATCCCTTACCAAGAATAGATGACATGTTTGATCAGATTGGCATACCAAATATATTTTCAAAAATTGACCTCAGGTCGAGATACCATCGGGTACTGGTTAAACCTGATATTGTCCACAAAACCGCTTTTCGAACAAGATATGGACACTATGAATTTGTGGTAATGTTGTTTGGTTTAACAAATGCTCCTGCGACATTTATGAACATAATGAATAATGTGCTAAGTAAATTCATGGATAAATTTGTGTTAGTATTTATTCATGATATTTTAGTATACTCAAAGAATGAGGTAGAGCATGAGGATCATTTACGGAAAGTTTTGCAAACTTTGAAAGAACATCAGTTATATGCGAAATTGGTTAAGTGTGACTTCTATAAAAAAGGAAGTATGGTATTTGGGACATGTCATCTCAGAAAATGGAATAGCAATGGATCTAGCTAAAATCGAGGCAATACTGGAGTGGATTGAACCAAAAGATGTACATGGTATAAGATTTTTTATGGGGTTAACCGGGTATTATCGTAGATTTATAGAAAATTTCTCCAGAATAGTTCATCCTATAACAACTCTACAAAAGAAAAGTGTTTGATTCTCCTGGATCCAACAATGTCAAAACAACTTTGATAAATTGAAATATTTATTGACGACAGCACCAATATTAAAAATTGATGATCCAAGTAAGGATTTTGTGATATGCATTGATGCAAGTAAGGAAGGTTTGGGAGGGGTTTTAACTCAAGAAGGCCATGTAATCTGCTATGAATCTGGGAAGTTAAAAGAGCATGAAAAGAATTATGTCGTACATGATATGGAATTAGCATCCATTATTCATGCCCTGGAGATCTAGCAACATTATCTAGTAGGAAAGAAATTGTTGTTATTAACAGAAAATATTGGGTAAAAATATTTATTTGATAAAAAAACATTGAATGCTCGTCAATCCAGGTGGCTTGTGTTCCTTAGTGAGTATGATTTTGAAATTAGACACATAAAGGGGAAGGAAAACATAGTAGCATATGCACTAAGTCGAAAACAACTTGAGAAGCATTCGATATTAATTAGTGATTATGAATCTGAATTTAAGACTTTGTTGAGGGAAGCATCAAACAGTGATGAGAAATATAAAAACTGGATGGAAAAATGTAATAATGGAAATGTTGGAACTGAATAAAGTCTGTATCAGATTGATACATAAGGATTTTTATATTTCAAAAATCGAATTTACGTACCCAACCAAGATAATATAAAACAGATCATCTTCAGAGAATTACACAATAACTCGTATGCATGACACCTTGGATATCAGAAGTTTATAACAGCCTTAAAGAAAGACTTTTATTGGACAAATGTGAAGAAAGAAGTTGTTGAATATGTGGCCATATGTTTTACTTGTCAACAGGTTAAAGCTATTCATCAACATCCAGTCGGGTTATTGCAACCTATACCCATTCCTGAATGGAAATGGGAAACAATAACTATGGATTTCGTTATAGGGTTACAGAAAACAAAAAACCAAAACGACTCCATTATGGTTGTAGTAGATAAATTAAGTAAGGCAACACATTTTATACATT
Source organism: Pseudotsuga menziesii (assembly GCA_001517045.1). Lineage (NCBI taxonomy): Eukaryota > Viridiplantae > Streptophyta > Pinopsida > Pinales > Pinaceae > Pseudotsuga > Pseudotsuga menziesii. The sequence goes on along the minus strand of LPNX010706253.1, from coordinate 124,654 downwards.
TTAAATCCACTTATAAAGCTGTAAATATTGTTGATAAATTTATGAGGGATATTTTCAGACTACATGGGATATCGAAAATAGTTATCACGGATCATGATGCCAAATTTACCTCAAGATTATGGACATTGTTATTCAAGGGCATGGATACAAAGTTGAACTTAGGTACAACCTATCATCCACAAATAGATGGACAGACTAAGTGAGTGAATCAGGTCTTGGAGGATATGCTAAGAATGTATGTGATGAATCAGCCAAGTAAATGGGAGGATTACATACATTTGGTAGAGTTCGCATATAATAATAATTATCAAGTATTCCTCAAAATGAGTCCTTTTGAGGTGTTGTATGGTATGAGATGTAAAATACCTTTGAGTTGGGGAAATCTAGAGGATGGGATGGATTTAGGGCCAGATATGTTAGCACAAATGGAGGAAATGGTACGACAGATAAAACAAAACTTAAAAGCAACACAAGATGGATAGAAAAGTTATGTGGACAATAAGAAAACATATAAAGAGTATAAAGTAGGAGAACATGTGTTCCTGAGAGTCAAACCGAAGAAAAGCAGGCTAAGAACATGGATTTATGAAAAACTTGCACCCATATTTGTGGGACCTTTTGAAATTTGGTTCAATAGGGCTTGTAGCTTATAAGTTGGCCTTACCTCCATTTATAAGAATTCATGATATTTTCCATATTTCTTTATTAAAAAAATATGTGGCTGATCAATCTCATGTTATTGAATAGAGTAATGTACAAGTAGAACCAGAGGGCGAATTTCACACGGAACGAATGTGCATTCTTGATAAGAGAGAAATTCAGCTTCAAAAGCATACTATTATGCTGGTTAAAGTACAATGGAAACATTATACAATAGAAGAAGCTACTTGGGAAAGAGAAGAGATTATGAGACAATTTTTTCATGTTTTGTTTCCAAACATTAATAATATTGAATAAGCAGCGAAGACAGTGAAAGATTTTTAGGAGGGGAGGATTATAATACCCCCTCATTACATTTTTGTTATGTTATTTAATTTATATGTGATGGGAACAAGTGAATTAAATTTTATATGAAAATAATTCGAAAATTGAGAGCTTAAACAACTATATGGTTAATTGACAGAAACTTGGGTTTAAAATAGTTACCAAATCCTCAACATTTTTTACGAAGACAAGTGTCCAGTAATAAGGGGAGTTAGTTATTTTCTATAAAGTCTTAGGCAAAGAGGAAAAAAGGAATGCAGAAAGAGAAAGAGAAAAAGAAAAAGAGAGAAAAGAAATGAGAGTTGCCATAGATCACAGGGGTGAAGGCTCTATTTGATTTATCAAAGAGATTGTGTAGAGCTTCCTTAGAACATCTGTTGGATGTTAGGTTATGTACTGGAACCATCAGTGAGCATAAGAGAATGCTATGTTCTAGAGTAAATAACTCCCTTTAATTACTGGTGGCAACTTGAAGCTGCACGGAATAAGTTTTAAACCTAAGAGTCTAGGTAAGCGAGTGGAACATTGCAGGCTTGAAAGATTTGAAATTCCTTCGGCTAGGTGCAGTATAGCTATTGAGACCTCAATTTCTGAATTACACATATGTGTTTCTTGAAAGACTAAACCCTTATTTATTAAACTGCTATGTGGAATATTTCTATATTAGTCGGTTATGTAGTTAAAAATCTGAAGAAAGACACTAATTATTTTTACTCTCATATATATGCATTTCTTATCACTATGTGGCAAAGTGTGAATTTATTTTACTCGGTAAATCAATAGCAGAAATATGGACAAAGTCTTATATTTATTATTATCATTTATATCCATTTAAAATATTAACAAATAAATGACCCTAGTTATTACAGTAAAGCCTACAACGGAACAATGTTGGGGAAGTAAACAAATATTGTTACAAACAAATACATGGACCTAAAACGTTGATCTAAGTCTGAATAGAGATTGGAATACTAGAGCAATATATCGCTAAAAAGTGCTTTAGGTGGAGAAGGGTTAATGGATTGGACAAACCCTATTTCTATCAACCACAATCTTAAGTGAATACAAAATGTTATATCTATTTTCCTAGACTATTTATTCTAGAGCTTCTTTCTTCTCGCTACAACCAATAGCAACGTCGCCACCTAGAGGCTCTTGTTTTATATATTTGTTTTTTTTCAAATTTTTATGTTATTTTTCATTCATTTGTTTGATTTATATATGTTTATATATTTTGTGATGGGTTTGTTTATATTTTATTTTTAACTTTATTTATTTGTTTTTAATGTTGTATTTTAATTTATTTGATTGTTTTTAATGTTTTTTTGTTTTTTTTTAATTTTTTATTTATATGTATTTTTTCGTTTTTGAAGTGTTTTTAATTTCAAAAAAATACCCTGGTTCCGGGTGTTTAAGGGAATACACCTGGCCTCCCACATGCACACTAATCGCAAGGAATGCACCAGGAGGGGAAAGTTCAGGAGGACAGATGGCCGAAAGGTTGCTGCAAGTATGTGGGTGATTTTATGCATCTGGTTTTGTACGAGCGCATAGGAGAAAATGGCTAAGGCCGATGCGGAAGGTACGGCAACGAGATGTAAATTGATGCAAGCAATTCTGGTAGGAAATGGGATCAAAGCTATCCCAAGGTTCCATAATGGGAAAGTCACATCATTTGTTATGGTAAGTTCTCATACCATCTTGTTAAATTAGCAACCTGAGCATTTCTCTGGAACAGGGGATAGTAGTGGAGATCTGTTAGATTTTTGGGATCTGGGTTCGAGACTAAAGAGAGATAAGAAGGAGAATTGGGCATGGTGGAACAAAGGTTTAGGCTGGGTCTGGGATTTTAAACTCATGGAACCTACAAGGAACCCGATCCAGGGGGAGATTTTCAAGAAACTGTGCTAGTCATGAGCAAACATGCGTAGCTCAAGCCGCCTAGAATTATCAGGCGACTATACCCTCAATCATAAGAGCAGATTTGGAAATGTTAGAGTGGGAGTATGGACGGAGATACTTGAGAACGCACCCACTTTGGATGAAGCAACGTTAAAAAGCTGGATACAGGATCTGGGTTTTTTTTTTCACCAAATTGGTTATTGATTTTATTTTTTATTTTTTTTTGAAAAAGAATAATGATGGGATTTAACCCAATTACAATAGTTCAGAAAATTACAATTCTTGATCTTCACAGCTTCTTAATTCAAGTTTAGGGAATAAGATGCATAACGCTTAGCAAATCATTCAGAGATAGCTTTCCTTGAGGAAGCATGCATCCCTGGTTTGCTTGTAGATCAGCTCAATTGTTCAAATCCTGAAGAATGTGAAAGGAAGAGAGTGACAAGCACTCAATTAAGATGAAATGTAACCTGTGCATAGTCACATTTAGACTAGGATGAAAGAACTTAGCTGCAAAATTTAAAATTTTAATAATGAGTTCAGAATCTCCAAAAATTTGAAGATTGGAATGACCAACTTCAGTGGCGAATTGGCAGGCTTTTAGAAGAGCATATAATTCTGCTTGGTTGTTAGAGAGCTGTCCCAATCCCCAACTGAAGCTAGTTTGAAGCCGTCCTCCCTGAAGGAAAACCAATCCACTTGCTCCAGTGTTTCCCAGGTTTCCTTTTGAAGCACCATCAAAGAAAATTGAAACTTTTTTCTTATTTTTACACCAATCCAAGAAATCTGCTTTCGAACTTCGAATCTGCCAAAGAGGATTAAGCATAGTTCTTCTAGGATTCATCTGAGTTCCTTCAATCTGAAGCAGTCCAATCCACTTGTTTTCAGCACTAAGATTAATGAGATCTAGGTGCTTTCCCACTACTTCCAAGAGCATTTCCTTTGCATTAGAAGCTACAAGTTCAGGATTTTTGGATTTACTATTGAAGATTGATTCGTTTCTGGCTATCCATATTTTATACCAAAAGAATTTTGGGATAGCTTGCTATATTTTCCTCTAGTCATGGCTTGAAGAAGAAATTTTGGGATACCGGTTCTGCCAATTTGCAAAGAGATTTACAAGATCTTCATTATAAGGAATAGAGACTGGTAAGCCCAGTAAAAGGAACGCCCGGGCTTTTTTAGTATATCCACAATTAACAAAAATATGGGCAGAATATTTTGATGCTTGCTTACAGAAGCAACATCGAAAAGGACCGAAGAAGCCTCCTTTTATCAAATTTTTCCCAGTTAAGGCTCGCTAGTGCATGAGAATCCAAGTAAAAAAATTTACTTTCGGCAAGCTAGGGGATTGCCAGACATGTTTCCAGAACTTGGCATTATGACCTGGAGGATGAAAATTGAGAAGAGCCTTGTACTCAAACGCTGCCGAGTAGATGCCTGAAGGTCCCCAGCCCCACACATCTCTGCATGAAGAGTGTATGGGGCATTTCCAGTCAGAATATTGGTCAACAAATGAAACTGACAGTGCAAAGAGTCCCTGCGATCTGGAAACGCTGGAAATTTCTACTTCAGCCAATTACCATTGTGATCCCAGGAGGAGATATCTACCAGGCGTGATATGTGCTTGCTTACCAGCCAAAGTTTTAAATCGTCGATTGCATGGACAGAGAATAGAGGAGGATTCCCATTGATTTTGTCTTCCCATAATAAAGTATTGTTGCCATTTCCTAGTATCTTGAATAATTGCTTAGTAAATAAAGTTATACATTTTCTGCAAACATTCCATATTGAGGTTCCTTTAGAAATTCTAGCCAACTATAAACTTCGAAGAGTTCCTCCATTCAAATATTTTTTCCAAAAAGTTTGACTTACAGGATGACTTAAATTGGAGAAAAGTTGCCACAACAGTTCCCCACCCATGGCAAGATTTACCAGCCCAGGGTCTTTAACTTGCAGCCCTCCTTCGAAAACAAGACGCTTGACAGCATCCCAATTGACCAAATGCAATCTTCCTTGTTTTCCTTTGCCTCCTTGCCAGAGAAAGTCTCTTATCAATTTGGATAGTTGATCCAAGATCGATTTAGTGGCTAGCAGACAAGAAGGCTGGTAAATCGGAAGAGCTGAAAGAGTGAATTTTATTAAGACTAGTTTACCTGTCGTAGTAAGCCAATAACCACCCCGGAAGACAATCTTGGCTTTTAACTTACTAACAATTTCCAACCAATGTGAAGGTTTGCTTTGACCCAGCAATAGTGGAAGGCCCAAATACTTGACTTTATCCCAATTGGAAAAGCCCTCAAAACCTAGAAGTTGAGAAATATTTGCAATAGTTTTTGGAGTTGCATTCCATCCATATACAAAACTCTTCCGATTATTGATTAGGGCACCTGAGATAGTACAAAAATCCTGCATAATTTCTTTGAAAATTATTTCCAATCTCATTGAAGCCCCTCTAAGGAGCAGTGTGTCATCGGCAAAGAGAGCATGATTAATAGAATCCACAGCACTAACAGATTTGATTCCTGGAATTGTTCCAACATTTTTTTCCACAGTTAGCTTTCTGCTCAAGGAATCAGCCATTAGGATGTAAAGAAACGGCGAGAGGGGGCAGCCCTGCCGAAGACCTCATGAAGCTTGAAAGAAATGAGCAGGTCTGCCATTCACTAAAGGAGTTATCCAGGGCTTATTAGTACAGGCTTTAATCAGATTAATAAAAGCAGAGCTAACTCCAAAAAAAATTAAGAATTTGATATAGAAAAGAAAGCTTGACCCTATCAAAGGAATTTACCATGTCGAGCTTTATAAGCATGCCCTTCTCTTTTCTATTGAAGCTGGAATGCATGGCTTCCTGAACCTATATCACATTATTTAGGATATGCGGCCTTTAACAAATCCACCTTGTAGTGGAGAGATCAATTTTCCAAGGAGGGGTTTAATCCTGTTAGCTAAGAGCTTGGCTAAGATTTTGAAAGATGCATTACACAAAGAAATTGGGCAGAAACAGTCAAAAGTGGAAGGTTTAACTTCTTTGGGAATTAAAGTAAGGAAGGTGGAATTAGTGCTTCCACCAACCTTGGGTTTAGACTGAAATGCTTTAATCATCCTCAACAGATCTTTTCTGAAAGCAACCCAACATACTTTGTAGAAATGAATGGAAAATACATCAGGTCCTGGGGATTTATCCGGAGCCATAGAACAGATAACATCTATAATTTCTGCCTCAGAAAAAGGTTTCATAAGCTCACCATTATCTTCTGCATTCACCAAATTAGGAACATTGGAAAGGAAATCAGAGGTTAAGTCCAAGTCTACAACTCCCTCCTCTGTAAATAATTTCTTAAAATGAGCTTCAGCATCTTGCTTGAGAGGAGTGATACCCTTGAAGGATTCACCGGATGCAGAATTTATTTCTGAAATATGGTTATGGGACAGCCTTGCTCTATATTGTTTATGAAAAAATGAGGTGTTTTTATCACCGACAATCAGCGATAAATTCCAGGATTTCAAACGCCAATATTCCTCGTCCTTTCTAAAGGCTTTGGAAGCATTAAGTTGGGCTTCTTGTTCTTCAGCTAGAATGGAAGGAGAGATCTCTACATCCTCCATTACCATTTGAATCTCATCAAGATGACCCACAGCCAAAATTCTATCGTTGATAGGGGAATGGGAAGAAAGTTTTATCCACTCCTTCAGTGTAGATTTGGTTTGTTTCAGTTTCATTTCCCACATGAAATTGGGAGAACCAGATACCGGAATTTTCCAGGCATTACTAACCGTATCCAATAATCCTTCTTTGTCAACCCACAGAGGACTGAACTTGAAAGGACTGGGACGGAGATCTTCATCATCTATAAATTGCAGTATGATAGGTTTATGGTCCGAGGATAATTTTGGCAATATGCTAGAGGAAATAATTTTATTTTCCATGAGAAAAGAACTCTGAAGAAGAAATCTATCCAATCTAGCCAAGATGTTGGTTGAGCCTGTACAGTTATTACTCCAAGTGTAACGGCCTTTTTTTGGCTTAAATCGATCAAATCCCAAGATGAGATGATTCGCTCCACTGCTCTGATCATAGGATCTCTCCCACAATTTCCACCTTTTTTTTCTTTTGGGGCCAACGTGATGTTTAAATCACCGGCTATAATAATGTTAGATGGATTTCTTGCTGCTAAAAAAACATCTAAGGAATTCTAGCAGTCTCTCTTCTCCTGGAAAGTCACAAGAACATAAAGATTGAAAAGAGAGAGAGTTATCTTACTTGAGAAATGCCTAAGTTCGGTGAAAATCCAATGCTGAGAAACAAAGGAATTTTCCAATGAAAAAAGGTCTTTAGACCAAAGCGTTGCAAGCCCACCAGATGAGCCACGAGCACTCACAACATGTCCTACATTCTGATTCCAAAACTTATTGATGATGGTAAGAAGGTTACTTGCTTCACTTTTTGTCTCCTGGAGCAGAAGAACATCAGGGAGAGCCATATTTACGAGATCTTTCACAGCTTCTACTTTCGAAGAAGTCCCCAGCCCCCTGCAATTCCAAGAGACTAAATTCATTATTTACTGATGGAAGGAGGAGGACCTCCTTTGGGAGGCCTGGTCTAAGTTCTGCTGATTGACATCTCTAAAGTTGCATGACTTCCTTGCATCTTTAGGCGTTCATCTTCTTCCTCCCGAAGAGTCTTTTGCGATTCACGACCTTTTTTAGTGGACTTCTCGAGAGGGTCTTCATCTGAACCAGAGTTTTACAAGATTTTAATTTTATTTTCCATCTCCGCATAGGTAGGAGGACTACCATCCATAGGAATACCAATAGCGGATTTAGCTTGACTTTGGACTACTTGCAGAGACGATTGAGGAATCTCACCCTCTTCAAGCACTGAAATAACTTGATCACTTGCAACTTGCAAAACAGGTTGTGGGGCTTCTACCTCTACAAGTACTGAGGTAACCTTATCTTCTGGGATACTTAATACTTCAAAATTATTCTGAGATGAAATTACCTTCAAGGCTGGCCCATTATCCTTCTGATTCTATCCAGGGGGATTGCTACTCGAACCCTTTTCTCCTCTTGATACCTTGGCTTTAGTTCCTTGCTTCACCGAGCTAGATTTTTGAACTAAAGTCCATTGAGCTCCCTTCTCTTGAACAATTTCTTCTTCAAGCTTTTTTTACAAGTTCGGGCAAAATGCCCATAGCCATGATAGAATCTGCACTTAAATGGAAATTGTTCATAATCTAATTCTTGAACATGTTCCCACCCTGCCACCTTCAAGGTAATTGCTTTAGGAATCCCTACCTCTAAGTCTACCTCAACACAGATTCGAGCACAGGTGTATTGATCTCTTGAATCAGCCCAGTCAATATATTTTCCAAGAGTGTTCCTGATGGCTTTGAGGGAATCTGAATTCCAACAATGCAGAGTAAGATGCGACAGCCTAACCCAAACAGGCACAACAGAAGGGACATCTTGATTCGGATCAAAGTCTGGATTCCACTTGTTGAGGTAAATCCCTTGGGGACCCATGAAATAAGGTCCATTTCAAAATATTAGATCTCTATTCGCTGCATTTTCAAAAATAAATACAATGTAGCCCTTGCCTAGTAACTTGCTACTAATGTCTTCGGAGATCAAAGGTTTCTAGTTCCTTTGGACCCATCCTTCAATAGCTTTTGGAGATGGCCAGAGGCCAGTAAACTACCCAATGAGTCCCCTGTCAGCTAAATTAAGAGCTGATCTACATGTTTGATCAATAGGAATATCAACCGAAGGGATGTTATCCAACTTTTTAACAAAGGATTGCTGAATCTGAGTGAGCTTCCGTTTGCTGCCTAAAGCAATGAGTCTTCTGAAGGCAATAAGATCGGAGGAAGGAGATATTTCCTCCATGACCTCAAAGACCTAATCAAGAATATCAATCAAGAAAGAACCAAGAGACTCCATGATCCTTCCTAAGCAAAGCGTTATCCCAACCGAGGAGAGCGAGACCTCAAGAGCCTTCCAATATACAGGATCTGGGTTTGACCCAAGGAAGGTAAGGGCTTTATGAGAAGATGGTCACCCTTTATTGGTCATTAAAGGTTTAATCATCAAAGCAGTCCTTCAAAAGGAAGAAAAACCTTGTGGTGATGAAATCCTCATGGATTTTTGGAAAGAAATCTACCCGGATACCAGACTTCTCCAAATGAAAATTGATGCCATTGGGAAGGAACTAGGGATCCCTTACCTTCCCATAATGGGATACTTTGATAACGGCATGGCTAAGAAGGTAGCTAGAGTTAATGGGAACATGTCTAGAGCTGATGGAAACATGGTTGAAGCGGGATATAGTTCGTATGTTGCATATATCTAAGGTGAGGAGCGCGACGAAAGGGATGCTCCACCGTTGGCTGGTCTGTAGATGTTATTGATGTGTATTTTGGTGGGTACCTCTATTTTTGTTTTTGTGTTCATTATTTTGGATAATCATGATGGGATGGGTCTATAGCACCGATTGTTAGCAGACAATATTATGTTGTAGCTCCTTGTTTTGATTTTGATAGGAATGGTAAGCTCTGTTTTCCTGTCAAGGTAAGGGCATTTGAAACTAGACTTTGTTTGCAGATTTGTATAATTATCAACTCTGTGAAACTCATGGGTTTAGAAAAATTAACAGACATATGTATAAAAAACTATGTACTTGTTTTGATGTGTTAATATAGTTTTCTACTTATTTTACAACAACAACAACAAAACTATTTTTTATTAAAACTATTTTTTTATTAAAAAAATGTTTTTATTTTTGTTTCTAAAGTCAAAACTTAATTTTTTTAATTGGAGCATGTTTCGAAAACTTTTACAATTTTAATTTGAGAGATGAAATTGCCACTTGTATCACATGCTTTCAATCTGAGATCCAGCTTTAGTGTTTTCACTACCTTAGTACCAATTGTTAAGGCCATGATTTTAGATAATTTGTAATCTTGACCTCAGAAAGAAAAATTAGGGTGCCATGGTAGTGTCAGTTTTCTATTTGAGGGTTGATTTTAGGGATTATTTTGCAATTGTTTTGATTGCTAGGGCCACGGTTTCAAACAAGGCATAATTTTAATCCCAAAAAAAAGAGGGTGATTTTGGGAGCACCACTTTTCAATTCGGGCATTGATTTAGGGTTTTGACTGCAATCACACCGGATGGGGTTTCAAAAACCTTATAATTTCATCCCTGGAAAAAAATGATGCTACTAGTAGCACCAATTTTTTATTCTACGATAGAAATAGCCACTAAATGTGACCTCCAAAAAACAAGAACTTGTACATGTCCCCATTCTATAGTATAACCGGTTTCAAATTACATTCGAAATACAGTGCCACACAAACATTTGAAAGTGGTTACTCCTTTTGAAGCATGGATTAGTGAGGAACTAGCAGTGAAACACTTCAGGGTATTTGGATCCTATGCATGGACTTGTATCCCTTCCAAAAAAGGAGTGTTGTTGGTCCTAGGGAAAGGAAAGCAAAATTCACTTAGAATTATGCTTAAGTATGCGAAGAGATAAAAAAGAAGAAGAGAAAGGAGTTGCGTTAGAGGCAGTGACAGAAGGAAGGAAGAGCAGATGAAGGAAAAGAAGACAAATGAGGCATGAAAAAATCATATAAATAAGAAGGAGTTAAGGAAAGAAGTAGTTCAAGAGGAAACTGTGAAAGCTACGATAGAAGGAAGATGTGCAACAGAAGGAATGAATGTGACAAGGAAAGGTGTGACGGAATAACAGTACTAGAAGGCATGCAGTGGTATAATGGCTGTAAAAATGACAATATGGTATAACAGCCAAAAAAGAAATAGTTCAAGAAGATCGTGGGGATGAGGTCAGCCAGAGACGGTGGAAGCCGCACGTACGAAATCATATTTGTAATTTGGGCCATCAGTGCCTACTAACATGTGTTGTTAGAATAGGAAAGACAAGTTGTTGGCTAGGTATAGGAATTTGGCTGAGAAAACGACATGTAAAGAGTCTATAAGAGGAGGAACCCAAGCTATATGTGGGTTATCTTCTCCACTGTTAGACTCTCCTGTGATATTGTTTTCTATTAGTTTTCTACGTGAATGAAATCGAGTATCTATAGCTGAGTGCCCAGAAGTGTAGGGAAGTTGAGTCGATCCAGGCTGTGTGCAAATCGTTAGTAGAGACAAGTAGGGAGGGAGTAGAAGAGAAGATCAGAGAGCATGAGAGGAAGAAAGATTCTGTGTATATAAAGAAGAATATCTAGAACAAATTCTACAGCTTAGTGCGCAGACAGAAGGTGAGCGCCTTTGTAGTTTTTCCCGGATGGGTTTCCACATTAACTACTATGTCGAATGTATGAATGTTGAATGTGTTTAAGATGCATGCATATATGTTGCTATGAGTGAATGTCTATGTATTTGTTTATAAAGAGTATATTGATATATGTTGCATTGTTATTGCAAATGTGTGAATGTACTTATGATGCATTGGGTTGTTGACATAATACTTGCAGAAGGACGAATCGTGTCACAGCCTTGTTGTGTAGAATAAGTGTTGAAACCCCACCATCATCCTTATTTGAGCGCATTGGCATGTCTCCAATGGACAAGAAATCCCCACCCAACCGCGAAAACGTGGTTCTGGCAGTTACCCATAAGGAATATATCTCGGGTGAGACTGCATCTGCGCCGCAGGTGCTGCCGACCAAGCCTTGCTCTGTCAGGATGATATCTTGGGCTTTGTTGTGCTAAGAAGAAGGGACTGAACCTGGGTCAAAAGGAAGCCAAAAATACAACAAATGGTTCTGTTTCCGGGACCGAATCATTTTAGTGAGGGGTATGTTGTGGCGGTCGACGAAGACTAAAATCCAAGATTGGGTGGATTTCTGAGCATTAGAGTTTGCATGAGAAGAGAGAAAAGGATCTCGGTGGAACCCAATAGAGTGGTTGGGTCGGTACCTCTACATAGCTATTCACGAGATTTTATTTTTCGAGTTTCCCATTGTGTTGCATGAGTGGTTGTCAAAGTTGATTTTATTTTTCGAGTTTCCCATTGTGTTGCATGAGTGGTTGTCAAAGTTGGCAACCCAACAAAGAAACTTCCAAGGAGGAGAACCGACGGAGTGGAATACTTAGTTGATTCAGCGACTGAAAAGTGTGAGAAACTCTGTGTCGAGGGCTATAGATTTTTGGGTAGACATTATTTTGGAGGGATATGTTACTGAGTTTTTTGTCAACACAATAACCTCATATAGTGAGGTGGAGCAAAAAAATTTCCAAGGACCTCGTGGAAGATATTTGTCATATTTAAAGATGTGGATAAAAATGCTTGTATGTGAAAAGGGAATCCTACAAATGTGACAGTTGGAAGCTGTGCACAAAAAGGTGGGTATGTTGCAGTAGAACTGTGTGAAAAATAGCGCAAACTGAGTTGAGACGTTCCCTAGAGATAGTGGAACTGAACTAGAGGCTGGTTGTTTAAGAAGTGGAAGAAGATTTCAGTCAGGAAAGCAAAGAAATACTATGATAGGAAGAGGGATTTGCAACACGACCGAAGAAGAAGACTACGAGCTTGCTTCGCACTTAGATAAAGGGTCTTACGACGAAGAAGAAGAATATCAGTCGATATCTAAAGGAGAAGTAGAATCAAAAGAATAAACTGAATCTCCAGATCGAGAACGAGAGTACGACACACCTACAACACCGCACACGTCGTTAGAGGTAAGATGTAGAGACTTATCTCCAAGTGGATTTGTAAATACAAGTAGTACTAACGTTGTGAATAGCAGACAAGGGAGTCTAACTAGTCAAAAAAAATCCAAACGTACCAGCAACTAATATAATGGTTGGGACCGACATTAAGTTTCCAATATTCAATGGAAATGGGTTGGAAGACCCGAAGCAACATTGGTTTCTCTGTGAAGTCATATGGACTGTGTGACAGGTCCAAGATGAGAACATGAAGAAATCACATATGATAACGACTCTGTGAGGTCCTGCGCTAGACTGGTACATGAAATTTTCTATAGTGTCAGTAGGAGTTGCATAGAAAACGCTCGACCAGATTCAGGTTGGAATGATAAATGAGTTTAGAAAGTCGAAGTCTGAGTCGCAATGCATTACAGATATTAAATAAATTAAGCAGCTACCTACAGAGTCTGTTTGGGACTTTGACTAGAGATTCAAGACGTTAATGGCCAAAGTGAGCTTCCAGATGTTGGATGTACAACACAAGGAATCGTTCATTTTTCCTTTTTGCCACACATCTGGATCCCCTTAATGCAACATAAGATTGTGTCACAGATAGAAACTATCGAAATAGCAATGAAACTAGAATCCTCGCTGATTGGAGAAACCGGTGAGGGAATGATGTAGATTCAATTGCAGGTGGCCAATCTTACGGTGCAGCTCCATGACATAAACAAAGGAAAAGAAGTGCAAGAAGAATTGTGGTGTACAATATGTAGAATAGATGGACACCATAAAGATAATTGTCTGGCGCTCATGAATTATGTCGCAGCGGGAGCGTCGAACCCGATAAACACCCAAGGAATGCCTTTATGCAAAATATGTCAGACTAGAGGCCATAAGTCGGAAGAATGTTTGTATTTACTGAAGATTGTAAGTACACCAGCTAGTTTGTACTGTAAATTTTTTAAATCAGTAGGACATGATGAGAAATATTGTAGAGCACTTCAGCTACTGCAAGAGAAAACAATGGATACCTACTTGATGAAGAATGATGAGCAGATGTAATATGAACGAGCGCAGCCTCAGTATCAGCTTGCTCAATATCCACTAGTACAATTTCAACAACCACAATATCTTTAACCACAATATCAACAGAATCAATATCTCCCACAACAACAATACACACAGCCAAGGGGGGGCGGAAATTTTCGAGGTCGAGGACAACAACAAGGAGGAGGAGGATTTGGTCGGGGAAGAGGCAAAGTCATATGTTATAACTGTGGACAACCAGGACACTTTTCCCTAGATTTCCAAAGTCATGTGAAGGCATGTACGTATTGTAAAGCATTGACCACACTGTCAAACAATGTATGCAATTGATTGTGAAATGGTAGGCTCTAACTGTGGGAAATCCCAATCCTGCGCAGAAATTGAACCCAAAACCCAACCAAAACATTCATATGATTTTTGCTAAGCCAAGAGAACCAAATATTGTTGTTTTTACAAGAGGAGGTGATGCAATGGCAGCAGACCAAAATACACAATAGGGACAACATCATGTGCGACCTGCGATGCAAAAGAAAGCACCATTGGACGTGCAGAAGAAAAGAAGTATTCCTGGATGTGCGACCAGAACTTGTTGATACCAATCAAACATCGACATATGGACAAGTAAAGGAGATGCCCAAAATATTTGAAAAATTACTCAGGAAGTATCCACTGAAAAAGATTAGTAAGCTCAAAGAATTTTTCAAAAGTTGTTTAGCACTAATCCATGATAAAGGTGTTGTAGAAAAATTAACAACACTCATAGAAGAAACTCCAGAAGCCCCGTGACCTAAAAAGAGAGTTAACCATGTCGAGAAAAGATTAAAAACTAGTTGTGAACTGTGAATGGCTATGCAGATAGTGTTGGTTTATTGATCAATACTGAGAGGGGGGGTGAATCAGTATCGTTAACTTTTTACTATTTTAATCACTTTTAAAACTATCATTAAAAACACATAACAACAAGAATACATAGAACTCAATTTTAACATGGAAGCCGAATAGGGTAAACCACCAATATGTCCTATTACTGCAAAATTGTTATTTACAAATAGTTTTTTCCTGCTCCTACAGATAAGCATGGTATTACACCCTATTTACCAATACCAATTGGAAGGAGGCTACGACCCCCTGGTTTATCAGCTATGGCTGAAAGGATGCTACAACACCCTATTTACCAATGCCAATTGGAAGGAGGTTACAACCCCCTATTTTATCAGCTACAACTGAAAGGATGCTACAACACACTATTTACCAATGCCAATTGGAAGGAGGCTTCAAGCCCCTTGTTTATCAGCTTCGACTCAAAGGACACTACAACACCCTATTTACCAATGCCAATTGGAAGAAGGCTACAACCCCCTAGTTTATCAGCTACAACTAAAAGGAGGAACAACCCCCTACAGGTCTGTTGCCTGCCCTAGCGTCGCCTTGCCACCCTGATATGTTTCTCACAATTTCTCTCCCACTGAATTCTATCACACCCACTGGTCTCTGATTCTGATCATGCAATTCGAACTGCAGAGACATCTTCCTTCTTACTCAGGTCGCTGCTTAAATACTTATCATCATTTAAGCTTCTTTCAACATTTGTGTCTCTTCAAACTGAACAGACATACCTTTCACTATTGCGCCCTTTCGGATCTAAAGATCACACCTTTCATAACGTCCTTTCATGTCCTTCCATTGATCCTACACCTCAAAGATCATTTCTGAAGCTTGGAAACCATTTATGCACCTATGTCCAACGTTTGCAGGTGCTTCTGCACTCCCAAATTTCTTTCCACTGGATCAACTTCCTGATCCAATCAAAGTCATTGATCTTATCTCTAATTCAATCCGAACCGTCAATCTAACCATCAATTTCTGCCTTAAATCTCCTTTCTGCACCAAGATTCTATGAAAAAATAGCCATATGCAGTGGATTGTTATTGGAGAGTGGAACCTGCATTAATGCTTTTTATAGCTCGACGTTTCGATCTCTCTCTGAGATCATCATCAGGAGTGATCTCAGAGAGAGATTGAAACGTCGAGCTATAAACAGCATTAATGCAGGTTCCGCTCTCCAATACCAAGATTCTATTTCAGCAATTTCCCACCGTTCATCTTTGTCGGGCGTTTTCTTGACCATCGATCTTGAGATTGCGGGATGTGGGATGTCGACTGTCTGCTTTTTCCTTTCCGCAAACTCCTTTCTACAAGCTTCTTTCTGCAAGCCTTCTTCCACACTATTGATCTATTTTAGCTTAACTAACGTCAGTCGTCCGATCTCTCCATATTGCGGGATGCGGAAACATAACATTTCGACTTTCCGCAAGCTCCTTTCTACAATTTTGTTTCTGCATTGTGGATTGCAGGGTGCGAGATATGAAGTCACACTTTCCTATTTTGGACTTCCACAATTTCCTTCTGCAACTTTGTTTCCGCATTTTCCTGGACCGTTCATTTCCTTGCAGATTTACCCCTAACCGTCCATCTTGATCTTTTGCGAAACTTTGGCTTTTCAGCCTAACTTATGTAAACTTGATAATCACCGTCAAATCTAGTGCGGGTCGCTCCCTGACCATCCATTCTAGAACTAATGTGGATCCGCATTCTGTCTTTGTGGATTATACAAAAACTAATCCTCATTCATCGAAACTCATGCAGATAAATATGTCGCCTCATCATCATGCCATGACATCACTACCTTCTTCTATGCCACCTCGTCATCATGACATTTTGTCTTTACTTTGATTTATGTTGCGTTAACTTTGCCATGGTGTCTTTTGCTTATCCTTTTTACTTCATAAGCAACTTTTCCATCACTACCTTAGTCTTTCATCATCATTACGACACCATCATATTCCATGTCATCATATGTGTCATGCCACATCCCCAACTATGCCATGTGATGCCATCATATATGGCATGCCACATCCTCAACTATGCCATGCCATGCCATCACTACTTTAGTCTTTCACTGAGTTTGCCCTGCCATCATATCCACTGGTTATTCCTTTGTCATTCGTGAACACCTTTGACATCAATGACAACTGTAACCCAAATTTTTCAACAGATAGGAGATTATGATATGGACTATATCATTTTGGATCTAGGCTCTGATGTCAATATCTTGCCAAGACAAAAATCGTAAAGCATGAATAAACCGCGACTGGATTGGTCTCCCATTTAGCTAAGGCTAGTGAATCATTCGAAGGTTTTACCCATTGATTGACTGACACAAGTACCTGTCGAAGTAGAAGGCCTAAGGACATATGCAGACTTTGAAGTGATAGGCATAGTCGACGATACAAACCCATATCCTACACTTTTGGGGATTTATTGGTCAATAGATAATCAGACCATAATTAATTTTAAGAAAATAATCTTGTCATTTTAATATTCTGAGATAATGGTGGTCACGCCAATTGATCCGCTTCAAGGGCAGAGATATGTCGATCCATTAAATAGTGAAGGCCAAGGTACCTGGATCAACTATATAATATCATGTCTTCAAGAGTTGACTATATAAACCCAACAATTGATGGAAAGCTGAGTTGGCGGAGTGTTAGCGCTTGCACATGTGATTCAGGAGACGCATTAGAAAATTGGTAGAACCAGTTGCATGAAGTTTCCATGCGAAGATGTGCAAGAATTATAAGATTTGTGTGACGAGTAGGAGTCGAGGCAAGCGAGCTACCTACATACAAAGGTTTAACTAACCTTGTGTCTTTCCTGGTGGAATTTGAAGCAAAAGTTATAGAATCACAGCGATTGTTCGCCTTGGAATTTGTGTTGAAAGCTACACTCGCTAGATGGTGAGGAACACATAAACAATCTATCTCCAAATGGCCAATGTAGAAGATTGTTGGAGATTAGATTTGGAGAAGAGATCAATTATACTAGTCGCAAGTATACAAGAGTGAATCCACGATACAACATGGAAAGAGTATCTGCGACAAGAATGGGTTCATTGACTCATACATACATTGGATATGTTACCAAGGAATTGGTATACATCAATGGAACTGCGACGAGGAAACCTCGAGTGGGAGGAGTTAGATACAAGATTCACACATACATTTGAGTTTGCGAGTGATCACTCAACAATCGATGCTACACTACAGATAATGAAGGAGAATATATTTGAATAAATCCATGTCGTTGCCACAAATTTCCATTAATGCAACACGATAGTCCACCATTGGATGGAATGTTACAATGTCACGAGAGAACCGGATGATGATGATCCTCTCGATATAAACATACCTAAGTCAGAAGGTATGCGCGCAGTGGAAGGATTTGGCATTTCTAGCGACCAATTCCTAAGTCCTCTTAAAATTAAGAAAGTAAATATTGGCTCACTTGAAAATCCAAAGTTCGCCAATATTGGAGATTATTGGGATGATGAAACTATGGGGAAGATCACTGACTTGTTGCATGAATTCCAGGATATGTTCCCTACTAAATTTTTAGAAATGAAAGGAATATTCGGTGACCTCAGCGAAATGAAGATACCTTTGAGTCTTGAGCGAAAATCGGTCAAGCAGCGACCATACAGATTAAATCCATGATACAAAGAAAAGGTTAAGGCTGAATTGGATTGAATGTTAGAGGCTGGTATTATAGAACCTGTCGAAGAATCATAATGGAATAGACCAATTGTAGCACAGGACAATAAGACCTCAGGTGAAGTAAGAATTTATATCGACCTAAGAAATTTTAATGATGCGTGTTTGCATAATCTGTTTCCCACTCCATTTACATATAAGGTACTGGAGAATGTCAAAGGGAAAGAGTTGTACTCTTTCACTGAGGGATTTTTCGGTTACCATCAAATCAGAATTGCAAAGGAGGACCAACACAAGACTACCTTGCGACAAAATGGGGATGTTTCCAGTATACAATAATTCCCTTTGGACTTAAGAATACGCCTGCTATTTTTTTCAGAATCATAGTCGTTGCCTTTAAAGAGTTTATACACAAATTTCTTGAAGTCTACTTTGATGATTGGATAGTATTTGGCTTTATAAAAGACCATATAGAGAGCCTGAGAATGATCCTGGAATATTGTCACCAGTATCAAATTTACCTAAATTTGAAGAAATGTATCTTTTGTGCACCTTTTGGAGCTCTGTTGGGCCATGTGGTCTGTTGCGACAGAATCTTGGTTGATCCAACCAAAATTGAGATCATCCTCAATCTACCACCACCTACTACAGTTAAATAGTTAAGAGCAACACTAGGACACACTGGATACTACAGGAAGTTTATCAAAGGATATGCGGAGGTGACTGCTTCGAGGGAAAAACTGCTGCAAAAAGAGACTAAGTTTTAATGGACATAAGATTGTCAAGAAAGTCTAGACAAGCTAAAGAACAAAATTATTATTGTGCCAATACTTGTGTTTCCAGACTCGGAAAAAGAGATCCATGTTCATGTTGACACATCGTATTTTGTGCTTGGTGTGGTATTAACGCACCCTGGTGAAGGATCGATTGATCACCATATTTCCTTCGCTAGTAGGAAGTTGTCAACTACCAAAAAAAAAAAAAATTATACAACGACGAAAAGAGAAGGAATAGCGATGGTATATGCACTACAGAAATTCAAACTCTATTTCCTACAAGTACATTTTAAGATGTACATTGACCATTTTGCACTAAAATACTTGGTAAATAAGCTTGTGTTCAGGGGGGATATTTTTTGGTGGCTTCTCCTCTTCCAAGAATTTGATTTTGAAATAATTGTTAAGCCCAGTCCATTGAATTTCGGACCAGACCATCTTTCGAGGATCGAAAGTGGAGAAGAACCAACTAGTATGGAAGATAATCTACCTAATGCACAACTGTTCATGATAACCATGTTTGATGATCAGTATAAAGATATCATACATTTATGAGTACAGGTTATGTGCCACTTGAACTCAATGTTGCAGAGAAGAAACAGCTGGTTGTGCGAGTTGCAGATTTCCAATTGATCGTTGGACACTTGTATAAAATGGGTCCTGATGAGATACTTTGGCACTATATCTTGGAGCATGAGCACCCATATATATTGAATGAGGCACATGTCGATGTCGCAGGAGGTCACTGCACATGAAAATCTACGATGCACAGGATTTTGCAAGCAGGATTATGGTGGCCCACCATGCATCCAGACGCTTGTGATTATTGTTGCAGTTGCGATGTCTTTCAAAGAAATAGAAAGTTTTACTGGAGAAATGGAATGTCGTTGGTACCACAAATAAAATTACAGGCATTTGATAAATGGGTTGTTTATTTTGTAGGACCTATCAGTCTGGCAGGAAAACGCATGGGAGCATGATATATTATTATTGTGACTAATTACCTAACCATAGGAGAAGAAGCAGCGCCAATAAAGGATTGTATTGTTGTGACTGCTACGAAGTTTCTATTTGAAAATGTTGTGACAAGGTTCGGGTGCCCATAGATTTTAATCAATTATCAAGGTACACATTTTGTTAATCAATTGATTGAAGAACTGCATAAGGAATTTCAGAGATGACTAGGACCAGAATATTCTGTAGTATTATGGGCATATCGCATAACATGTAAGAAGTTGACAGGTCATACTCCATTTCGATTGGTGCATGGACAAGAAGTTGTCATGCCTATGGAGTACATTGTACCGAGCTTAAGAGTTGTTGTGATCACTAAAATGACCGATGTTGATCATGTGGAAGAAAGGTTCCTTCAACTAGTTCAGTTGGAGGAAGAACGTTTTGTTGCAGGATTTCACGAAAAAGTAGAAAAGCAAAGATAAAAGGTATGGCATGATCGACACATTAAGAATAACCAACTTCAAGTTGGAGGTCTCGTTCTTATGAATGATAGCAGATTCTTCAAGCATCCACTAAAGTTAAAAATTCATTGGTTATGACCATACATTGTCAAAGAAATCACTGATGGAGGAGTAATGAAGCTAGAAAAATTAGATGGGATGTAGGTTAGAGGACTGGTCAATGGGAGTCGACTAAAACCATATTATGATAGCTGTGAGACTTGGTCGCATAAAAAAAAGAGAGAGATGAAAGAAAGTGAGAAAAGAAATCACTGATGGAGGAGTAATGAAGCTAGAAAAATTAGATGGGATGTAGGTTAGAGGACTGGTCAATGGGAGTCGACTAAAACCATATTATGATAGCTGTGAGACTTGGTCGCATAAAAAAAAAAGAGAGATGAAAGCAAGAGAGAAAAGAAAATAAGAAGGAAAGAAAGAATGAGTCAAAATATATGATTGCATATTGTTAGTCTCTCATAGTAAAAGGTGAAGTTTCACAGACTTGGGATCTAGCCAAGACCAAAAAGCTAGTGCAGAGACACTTAGTGAGTCACAAAAGAAAGAGACTCTTCCAAACGAAAGAAATCAGGTCGCAAGCGACGTGATGTTGCCGCAAGAATGAAGAGACTCACTGACATGACAATTGTCTGTCATTAATTTAAAAATCTCAAGAGAAATTGACAGTGTGCTTTGTGGTCACGTCGGCCTTTATGACAATAAGTAACCCTGGAGGTACCAGCTAATTGACAACGTGCTGAGAAGTTTCTGTAATTGATTTGAACGACCTGCCCATGTGATTGAAAGGATTGGTTCTTTTTTATTGGATTCCCACGCGTGTGAAGAACAGTTATCGAAAATTGTTGCCTTATATCAAACTTCTCTCCCAAGCTTAGTTTCGAACTGCTTGCATGAGAGAAGAGTAATTTTCATCTGCAACTTCGAGAGTTGTAGCAACTTCACAATAATTTCAATCTAGAGTAATAGTACAATTGTTGAAACTGAATTTGGACCTACATCACCCATGCCCATCATGGAAGATACTATGAGATATATTCCACCAACGTAGCACCCTGTTCTAGTTGTTGGGAAAGATCCAGTTCAGCCTTCTGGAAAACCCGGAGCAGACGTACGAGGACCCTAAGCGTCTTCAAAGGGAAAGCATACAATGAAGAGGAAGAGGAAAGAAAAAGCAATGACATCACCACCAGTCCTTGAAGAGGAATAAGACTCAGAAACCAAAACCTTGTTTTCTTCATATATCCCACTAAGACGTGCAGATGCACCAAAGGTAAAAATTCCATTCAAGGTTCAAGCCCCATTAGAAGAACCCAAACCGTCGAAAGGAATTAGGTACTGCAGAACATTATGCCAAATTCGCAGAAGTTATCCTTTGATGACCATGATACGAACAAACTGAGAGACTTGGATAGAAATAACTACATGAAATTGGTGAAGGAAACACTCGATTCACCAAACTATTTTGTTCCAATGGAATGGGTGACAGGACTAGACCAGTCTGGACTATTGTCATTGATGTTCATGCCACACTTCGGTTGAAGCACAAAAGTGAACACCTTTATGCGGCAGTTTCTAGTAGTATTTCATGGAGGATATATGTAGCTAGATAGAGCATATTCGGTTTATGACGACCTCATTTCACTAATTACGGACCTTCTGAGAGCAGGAATAAACTCAGTGCCATATTTAAGGAAGGACAAGGACATAGTGATGATCGTGAGGGTCAAGGATAAGTATCAATTGGTTAGGGCCAACAAAGGGTTCCTAATTTCGTCAATTAATAACACTATTGTTCGCTTTACTGCGAAGATATTGTCCTGCAAAATGTTGGGGAAGTTACGAGTAACCCAATGTGTTGCGGGTGCAGTTCCGCTATTCGAACTTTGTGCAGAGGGATTTCGAATTAATTGGTCACAATTCTTGCTAAATGAATTGTTACATGACGTGGTTACATCGCAGGAAGAGGGTAAGGCTTTCCACTATACTTGGTTATTGATTTTGATTTCATTTGTTGTTTGGTCCAACCCACCAAACTACCAGCCGGTAGATCTACATGTTCCTTGCAAAGGAGAAAAATACCAGAACCTCTGGTTCACACAAGAACCAAAAAACGAATAGTAATATTGAATTTTTCATGCATGGAGAATCCCTGAGGCATCGGGTGCAGAAGCAGGTGAGACTTCATGATGACACTGTTGCACGATTTCGCCAAATCATTAGGTTTCAAATTGGCCCACATTATGTTGTCATACAATCGCGACAGGACCCAAATCAATAATGAAGTAGTAAATCAAATCAAATTGTTTCCATACCAATTTCTTTAACGTTGAAACCAATCTGAATCCCATTCCACAATCCACTACGAATCTAGAAAGAAATGAATTGCAAGATTACAAACCAAGCCACGCTCCTCAACACCAAATCGGTGTATTCACTCCTCAATGACGTATCAATGTAAAAGAAAGGTAATATGCAATTGAAACTGCTACCACTTGTTGGAATTTGTAAGTCATTTCAAAAACCATAAATTAGAAATTGGTAGCGGTACAACTCCCATTTTGATGGCATTCCACATAAGCAGAGCGTTATAATTTGGTGGTTTGTGACAATTATAATTCGTCATATTTTACATAAACCATTCTCCCTTCTCCTTATACATGGCGAATGTCAAAGATGGTGGATATTAATATGTTAATCAAAGTGTTAATTAAATTATTAATCAATCATTATAAAATGCTCGATATTTATCTCATCAATTTTCCATCATAGATAGTTGTTAAACGAATAGCAAGAAGAAATCATAGCTATTAATCCCTAATTTTGTGATTAATGATGTACGGAGTTGATATAGAACACTTATAAACATAATTATTAATTCCAACATTTAAATACTATGTTTTAATATATATATATATATATATATATATATATATATGTTACAGGTATAAACTAACTGAGAGGGGGGGGTGAATCAGTTAGTTAAGATTTGTTACAATATACTTGTTTTAACTTAGAATCAATAAATTTTATGGCAGTCAATCTTTGCTATGAATTCAGAGTTATAAACATCAGAGCAGATAACATAAAACACAGCATTCAATCACCACATTTAATCACATATATGATACACAGATATTTCATGAGGAAACCCATAAGGGAAAAAACCTCTTCTTCTTATGATGTCAAAGGATTCAATGGCTGTACATCACTTCTTATTTGAGCACCGACTCAAAGAGGCTACAACCTCTAAATGCAAGCACCAACTTGCTGAGAGCATCAACTCTCATTGTGACCCAGCACCAACTGGGTGGGAGCACCAACTTCCAGTTTATCCCAGTACCAACTGAGTGAAGACACCAATCTTAAATCTCTACAAGCACCCACTTGCAAACAGAGGCATAAAGTCTCCCCTAGCACCTCCCTACCTCCCTTATTTGCTAGACTTTACAATAGAATCAAAATTCAACAATACAGATATGTCTCTGCTTACCAAACCACTCTGCTCTGTTCAACATCGACTCTCTGCTCCTCTGTTCTATTCAATTATTCAGCACATTCTTCAGTTCCTCTGCTTTGCTCATTCAGTATCAGTTTACAGTACTAATCTCTTAATACTCTACACACCATCACTCTCCTAAAAACAGCTCACAATATATTCTGCTTGCTACAATATATATATATATATATATTTCAACGGGTTCTCATTCTCTCCGTTATTACATAAACGGTTACGGACTCTTCATGTACCATCTAATTGCAAATGAGAAACCGTTCATAGATTTCTAACTGTCAAGACTTTCAACATCTCGAACACTGATCTGTACAAAAACGATTCACATTCCAGGAATACCATAGATTCTCAAGATCTCTAACAGAAAAAAACCCTTTGAATACCCAGCTTGCCTGACTCTCTGCATTTCATGAAAAGTCATACTCTAAATCTCTGATCCATTGGCTCCTCATCGAACCAATACTGTGCTAGACTCTTCATGTTCCACTACTTCCAGTTCAAAGAGTCCTAGGCTCGATTCTAAATATGGAGACTTCCTCTGCTCTTTAAACCATCTGTGCTGTTCATCTCCTTCTGCGGTTTTGGTCATCAAGTGCTTGAATGATAGACATCTCGTGATTCTTCAAAAAAAAAAAACTTGTCCAATGCTGGAGTTGAGCCACTGCTTGTTTAAATTCATCGAAAGTTTATTTGCTTATACCCCCGCCGTTGCGGAAAGATAATCGGCTTCAGTCTCGGTATTCTTCTCTAATGTATTTGCCTTAGTCGGTTGATTGTTTAGTTTCGCGTCGGAACCTTTTGTTCTTTCATTCTCCGCTGTTGCGGCTCCTTAATGAGCTAACCATCCGCCATATAAATTTCCTTTTGTCAAAGTTGACCGCAGAACTCGCAGTCTGATGGTCTTCCGCCGTTGCGGCTGAGAAAGTCACTATCCTTCTGCCGTTGCGGCTCCCAAAGCAACTAAGCGTTCGAAGTCCAAAGCGCTCCGACTGCCGATGCTTATAGTTGCGCGTGTCTTTAACCTTTCCTTTTCTGCCGTTGCGGCTGGGAAAGTCATTCAGCTTCCGATGTAAATATCTTTCGACTTCCGATTAAGAGTTTTCCCGCCTGCTCAACAGCATTTGTGGATTAACCTTTCCTTTTCCACCGTTGCGGCTAGGAAAGTCATTCTGCTTCCGATGTAAATATCTTCCGACTTCCGATTAAGAGTTTTCTCCATTGATACCTGCGTGCCTGCCTCTTTTTCAGTAGATTGCCACATCCATTTGACATCGGTTCCCCTTCTCTTTATAGCAGATTGCCATCAATGACAATACTTTAAGACTGAGCACTAGATACCATCTACTAGTCCTGAACACACCACTATGAACGATATTCCAACAATCTCCCCCTTTGACATTGATGGCAATATATCATTCAACTGGTCACATTTCTCCCCCTTTGACATCAAGGACAAAGGATAAACCTGGGCAGATATGGTATATCTGATGACTAGTTTGACAAGATGCTCTAAGAAAACGAACTGCCAATCCATGCTATAAACAAAAATAAGATATACAATAAACACAGACTCCCCCTAACACAATGCATGAGTTACTGAGGCAAGGACTGAACACCTAGCTTCTGACGTAGATATTCAAACTGAGCTGTGGGTAAAGGCTTAGTAAAAATATCAGCAATATGTTCAGTAGAAGGAATATAATGCAACAACACCGCTTGAGTAGCCACTTGTTCGCGCAAGAAATGGTACTTTATGGGGATGTGTTTAGTTTTGGAATGAAGAACGGGATTCTTGGAAACACTGATAGCACTAGTATTGTCACAGTGAATGGGAATAGGCTCAAAATACTTTACATCTAGATCAGCAAGAGATTGAACCATCCATAAAATTTGAGTACAGCAAGTAGCAGCAGCTATGTAATCTGCTTCAGTAGTGGATAAAGAAATGGAACTTTGTTTTTTACTTAGCCAGGCAACCAAAGACTCTCCTAAGAAGAATGCTCCGCCACTTGTACTTTTTCTTTCATCTACACAATTAGCCCAATCTGCATCTGAATATGTTATTAGCTAAAAGTTCTGATTTCTGGGATACCACAGACCATAAGAGAGCGTACCTTTCAGGTATTTGAATATACGTTTCACAGCTAGTAGATGACTCTGTTTAGGAGCAGCTTGAAACCTTCCTACCATCCCAACAGCATGCATGATATCAGGTATTGATGCAGTAATATATAACAGGCTTCCCATCATAGATCTGTACATTTTTTGATCCACTTCAGGTGAAGAATCATCTTTGCTCAACTTGCAGCCACTGACCATGGGTGTACTCACAGGTGTGGAGTCTTCCATTCGAAACTTCTTTAACATCTCCTTTAGATACTTTTCTTGAGAAAGAAACATACCTACAGGTTTCTGACTAATTTGAAGACCAAGGAAATAGGACAGCTCACCAATACTTGACATTTCGAACTCAGATTTCATAGAGTTAGCAAACCACTGAATAGAAAGATTATTAGTACATCCAAAGATGATATCATCAACATAAACCAATACAATCAGCAAGTCATCACCTTCAGTTTTGATATATAAATTGTTGTCCACAGAACCTCTCTTGAAGCCTTTGTCTTGTAGATATTTGTCTAGTCTGGCATACCAGGCTCTAGGTGCTTGCTTCAACCCATACAAAGCCTTTTTCAGCTTGCATACATAGTCAGATTTATCTGTGAGTGAAAAGCCTTCAGGTTGCTCCACATACACTTCTTCTTCTAAATTTCCATTGAGAAATGCTGACTTGACATCCATCTAGTGTACTCTAAATCGTTTGTAACAAGCATAGGCTAGAAACATTATGATAGCCTCCATTCTTGCCACTGGATCAAATGTTTCATCGAATTCTTGTCCTTCAATCTGAGCATAACCTTTGCAAACCAGTCTTGCTTTATTCCTTACAATCTGTCCCTGTTCATTTAATTTATTCTTATATACCCATTTGGATCCTATCACATTCTTGTCTGATGGCCTAGGAACAAGTTCCCAAGTGCTATTCTTTTCAATCTGATCCAGCTCTTCATTCATGGCTGCTACCCAGTCTTTGTCTTTGTTGGCTTCATTAAAACATTGGGGCTCAATTGTAGAGAGAAGAGCAATATGAGACTATTCAGATTCCTACAAAATCTTCCTTCTAGTCTGAACACCTTTACTCTCATCACCAATGATTTGGCTTTCAAGGTGATTTTTTCTAATCATTATGGAAGAAGATTGTATAGTGTGCTATTCAGGTTTAGCTTCCTCATACTCTGATGATTCAGATTCTTCCTTCTGGGATTCTTGGACCTGTTCTTCTGTCTCTTCATTTGTATCTTCCAAACATGAATATTCATCATTTCTTTGACTGATATTTCCATGACAATCTTCATCTACTTTCACATCTATGCAATCTACTATTTTACGCAGCCTCTTGTTATAACACCTATAGCCTTTGCTTTTTGTAGCATATCCTAAAAAGATTCCTTCATCTGCTTTGTCATCATACTTTCCCAAATTTTCATCATTATTCTTGATATAGCATTTACTCCCAAAAACTCCGAAATGTTTAATGGTTGCAGGTCTTCCAAACCATAAATGATATGGTGTTTTGTCACTGTTTGGTCTCAAATGAGCTTTGTTAAGAATGTGCACAGCTATATGAATAGCTTCCACCCAGAAGCCTTGAGAAATATCCCTTTCCTTTATCATTGATCTGGCCATCTGTTTGA
>LPNX010706253.1:64620-93863 GCA_001517045.1 Pseudotsuga menziesii | reverse complement strand
AGGCTGTCAAAATTCCTAGTAATTGGTCAAGAGATAACATTTTAAGATCACTCATTTCTTCTATAGCTGAGACTTTAGGGTTGAATCTGTCAGGCAGAGATCTCAAAATTTTATGAACAAGGAAGGTATCATCATCACTTATTTTTTCACCAAGAGCTCTCATGGCATTTACTAACTCATCAACTCTCAAGAAAAATTTAGTAATACTTTCATCTTCATTCATTTTCAGTTGTTCAAATCTTAGCCTATGAGTCTGCAACTTGGCATCTTTAACTTTTTCATTTCCTTCATAGCTGCTAATAAGCTTATCCCACATTTCTTTGGCAGAATCAAGATGCATTACTTTTACAAATTCAGTTTCAGCAAGACCACTCAGAATAGCATTCATTGCTTTTGCATTGAAAGTAAACTCTAGCTTATCATCTGTGGATGCCAGCAAAACAAGTTTTGCATACCCAATCTCTACTACTTCCCAAACATCAACACTTAGGGACATTAAGTATGTTCTCATCCTAACCTTCCAGAAAGAAAAATTTTTACCATAAAATATGGGTGCTTTGTTTATTGATCCATCTTGACTAGCCATTTTAACTTTTCAGGATCTACCTTAACCAAAAGGAACGATGCTCTGATACCAATTGTTACAGGTATAAACTAACTGAGAGGGGGGGGGTGAATCAGTTAGTTAAGATTTGTTACAATATACTTGTTTTAACTTAGAATCAATAAATTTTATGGCAATCAATCTTTGCTATGAATTCAGAGTTATAAACATCAGACAGATAACATAAAACACAGCATTCAATCACCACATTTAATCACATATATGATACACAGATATTTCACGAGGAAACCCATAAGGGGAAAAACCTCTTCTTCTTATGATGTTAAAGGCTTCAATGGCTGTACATCACTTCTTATTTGAGCACCGACTCAAAGANAATTTCAGTCGGTTCTCATTCTCTTCGTTCATTACAGAAACGGTTACGGACTCTTCATGTACCATCTAATTGCAAATGAGAAACCGTTCATAGATTTCTAACTGTCAAGACTTTCAACATCTCGAACGCTGATCTGTACAAAAACGATTCACATTCCACGAATACTATAGATTCTCAAGATCTCTAACTGAAAAAACCCTTCGAATACCCAGCTTGCCTGACTCTCTACATTTCACGAAAAGTCATACTCTAAATCTCTGATCCATTGGCTCCTCATCGAACCAATATTGTGCTAGACTCTTCATGTTCCACTGCTTCCAGTTCAAAGAGTCCTGGGCTCGATTCTAAATATGGAGACTTCCTCTGCTCTTTAANCAATCTTCAATCTCTACAAGCACCCACTTGCAGACAGAGACATAAAGTCTCCCCTAGCACCTCCCTACCTCCCTTATTTGCTAGACTTTCCAATAGAATTAAAATTCAACAATACAGATATGTATCTGCTTACCAAACCACTCTGCTTTGTTCAACATCGGCTCTCTACTCCTCTATTCTATTCAACTGTTCAGCACATTCTTCAGTTCCTCTGCTCTGCTCANCATCTCCTTCTACGGTTTTGGTCATCAATTGCTTGAATGATAGACATCTTGTGATTCTTCAAAAAAAAAAAAAAAAAACCTTGTCCAATGCTGGAGTTGAGCCAGTGCTTGTTTAAATTCATCGAAAGTTTATTTGCTTATACCCCCACCATTGCGGAAAGATAATTCGCTTCAATCTCGGTATTCTTCTTCGATGTATTTGCCTTAGTCGGCTGATTGTTTAGTTTCGCGTCGGAACCTTTTGTTCTTTCATTCTCCGCCGTTGTGGCTCCTTAACGAGCTAACCATCCGCCATATAAATTTCCTTTTGTCAAAGTCGACCGCGGAACTTGCAGTCTGATGGTATTCCGCCGTTGCGGCTGAGAAAGTCACTATCCTTCCGCCGTTGCGGCTCCCAAAGCAACTAAGTGTCCGAAGTCCAAAGTGCTCCGACTGCCGATGCTTATAGTCGCGCGTGTCTTTAACCTTTCCTTTTCCGCCGTTGCGGCAGGGAAAGTCATTCAACTTCCAATGTAAATATCTTCCGACTTCCGATTAAGAGTTTTCCCGCTTGCTCAACAGCATTTGTTTATTAACCTTTCCTTTTCCACCGTTGCGGCTGGGAAAGTCATTCCGCTTCCGATGTAATTATCTTCTGACTTCCGATTAAGAGTTTTCTCCATTGATACCTGCGTGCCTGCCTCTTTTTCAGTAGATTGCCACATCCATTTGACATCAGTTCCCCTTCTCTTTATAGCAGATTGCCATCAATGACAATACTATAAGACTGAGCACTAGCTACCATCTACTAGTCCTGAACACACCACTCTGAACGATATTCCAACAACATATATATATAAAGTAATACATAAACCGATTTAAAAAATGTAAATTTGAAGAAATACATATACAAATTTATCCCCATTATATACATAAACAAAACACATGGCCCCTTAATACAACCAATTTATATTAAAATAAGGTATTTGATAATAAATTAATGTTGAGATTTTATAGTAATTTTTTCTAAATATTTAAACAAAGATTAAAAAAGTTGGCTTTTAATGTGAGAATACAGTGCTTTTTTTTTAAGAAAAATAGTTGTTCCTTCAAATTCAAAAATAGAATCAAAGGTAACTTGTTACAATACGATGGTATCAAGATATCATATCTTAACAGAACCATAAGACAGTTCTAAGAGACAAATACAATGCAGGAGATAGAGAGATCACCTTGGGATCACTGAAGACATCAACCAGCTTTCACAAGAAAGACCATCCAAATGTGTCTGAAGAGGATACATAAAGAGCCCAGTCAGTTTATGCAAGGAGGTGCTAGGGGAAGTGAACTGAAATAATTACCATCAGAGGAGATCAATGTCATCCTCAAGCATCCAGGATGATGCTCTAAAGACTCAACCATTCCATACTTGAAAGAAATAGTAACGAAAAGGTTGATGAGTAGGAGGTACTAGCTCTGCTCTAGAAGAGTTGTAGCTTATCTTCCCCAATAGCTATTTCCTCTTAATATTTAGTGAAGGAAAGTAGGCCAGAAGCCATGGGAAGCGCTTCCTTGGAAAAATCGTCTGCCTTATTATTGTGTTCTCTAAAGACATGATGAAAGTCTAATGCGAGAAACTAGGTCTTCAATCCCATAATGTTTTCACACCAACCATCTAGATCGAGAGCAGAAAGAGTTGCCTTATCATTTTCCCAATTTATGATTACAGATGAATCCCCATAAACATGGAGAGTGGGAATGTGAATCTCTTTTGCAAAATGCAATAATGCCCAAAGAGCCAATAATTCCGCTCTGGTGTTGGTGTTGTACCCACATCCCATCTTGATGCAGAAAAAGTGGAACCAGCTGATCAGAAGAAAGATACCAGCTCCTCCATTCTTATTTGTTGCAGCCCCATCAAAAAAACCTGACGGACAAGTTATATCTAGAACACTACCATGACAAGAACACAATATTGTTATTTTCACATTCATGTTTTTTGTGAAGTGAATTATGTTTTTGTATACCTATTTTTTTTTTTATCTTATACTTGTTATAATTATTTTAATTGCATTTCTATCTATGTATTTGGTTGAAAACTTGATATAAAACAACCAATAAACCTACCAAATAAAATAAAATATTTTAGAACAAACCATTTCAAAATATATAATGGCTGATCTTGGCCGTTAATTTTTGTTCAGGAGCGATTTCTTCCCGGACGATTGATTAGGGCGATCATTGGTGCCAATATTAATCCGGCCGATATGATTACGATGGCATTTCTCGATAGTACCATTTGCAGCGGATTGAATGCCTGGGTCGTAATTTGATTTGTGATCTGTTGTGACTTTATTGCGCATTAGGGTACTCCATTGATCATTTGCGTCGTGGTCTTGCCACGTTATTGTTGGTTTTCGACGTTAACAGTTTTGCTGCTCGATTGTCCTCCGATTTTTTTCATTAGTTTGCTGCGACGAGGGCGTATTCATGTTCCTCTGGTGCTAGCGGTTTTTTCTTTAGTTTGTTGCGACGAGGGCGTATTCCTGTTCCTCTGGTGCTGTGACGAGGGCGTATTCCTGTTCCTCTGGTGCTGGCATTTTTTTTCATAAGTTTGTTGCGACGAGGGCGTATTCCTGTTCCTCTGGTGCTGCGATGAGGGCGTATTCCTGCTCCTGTTACTCCTGCACATCTGTGTAGTAATGGCTGGTTTTTTTTCCATCGTTGGAACGCCTTAGCCGGTTGAAGGGTTTCTGGAACTGGTCTTTTGGATTTCCTTCGGCCGCTCTTTGGGATTTTGGGTCTTGCCATAGGCTTATCTGTTCCATTTTTTGGCGCAGTTTGGACTGGGCCTGTGGTTTTTTCTGGAGATTGAGTATAGTGCTGAGGAGCAGGGTTTCTTGGCGGTTGTATCGGCATCCGCAGTTCCAGTTTGGTTGGTTTTGTATTGTATTGACACATTTGTGTGTTCTAGAACTAGTTGGAGGCTGGTGAACAGGTGAAAGAGAGCTATTGGGGTGTTTTATTGGAGTTATCTTGGCTGTTTATTGATCTCCTGGAGTGTATCTTGGCAGTTGAGAAGGCCTTCCTCGGCTTCTGGTGTATTCAGTGTTTGAATTCCCGTGCTGCGTTTTGACAGATTGTGATTTTTATTGGCCGAAAATTTTTCCATTCTTGGACTGGTCTAGCTGGTGGGAGGATTTCTGGGTTTGGATGAACCTGCTTTGTGGTATCAATGCGATTGTTGCATGAGTTTTTTGGTCCAAAATTAGAGGTGGAGGATTTTGGTATGAGCCGAATGTTCTTTGGCGGATGAGTTGCAGTTTTGGACAATGCCTGAGGATTCTTGGCGGATTGGAGGCGCAGGGATTCTTGGTGGTTGACCCGGCATTCTCAGGTATTCTTGGATGAACCAGCATTGTGGTTTCAAAGAGTTTATTGCAGGTATGCTCGGTTTTTTCCCTGTATTCTTTTGATTCTGCAACTAGAGAGCTTTGATACATCAGTTTTATCTTGCTCTAGGGAGCAGGGTTTTGAGCTTGTATAGCTTGTTTTGGGATTTTGGTTAATATTTTCTTGGCCGTTGGAGTTGGTTTTTCATGACAGTAATGATTGCTAAAATGCTCTTATTGTGTATGATATATATTGAGTGAGTTTGGAATGCGTTTCGGTTTGAAGCCATTTATCATTCATGCTGTGGATGCCTGCTGGTTTTTTATCTTCGGATTTGTGGTGATTGGTTTAATTCTCTGTGGCAAAGGTTTAGCTTGTTTCAGGATTTTTGGTGTAATATTTTCTTGGCCGTTGGAGTTGGTTTTTCATGACAGTAATGATTGAATGCTCTTGCTATGAATGATATCTATTGAGTGAGTTTGGAATGCGTTCGGTTTGAAGCCATTTATCATTCATGCTGTGGATGCCTGCTGGTTTTTTATCTTTGGATTTGTGGTGATTGGTATAATTCTCTGTGGCGAAGGTGTGGTTTTTTTCTTGCTCTGTTAGGTGCTGCATTTTCAGGGGTCTCCGGCCGGGAGGGTTTATTTGACTTTTGAACTCTGTCTCTAGTGGCGGTGTTTAACCTGGCCGTTGGAGTTGATTTTTCATGACAGTAATGATTGTCTAAATGCTATGCCTGTGTATGATTTACTGAGTGAGCTTGGAATGCGTTCGGTTTGAAGTCATTTATCATTCATGCTGTGGATGCCTGCTGGTTTTTGATCTTCGGATTTGTGGTGATTGGTTTAATTCTCTGTGGCGAAGGTTTAGCTAGTTTCGGGTTTTTTTGGTGCAATATTTTCTTGGCCATTGGAGCTGGTTTTTCATGATAGTAATGATTGCTATCTGAATGCTCTTATCATCTGCGGAGATTGTAGTGTTTGGGTTTATCATTTTCTGGGGTGAAGATGTTGCATTCTGGTTATCTGTGATGGTTTATTGGGGTCTTCGATCGGGATTTTTGTCCTGATTTCTGGAGACGGTGTGCTGTGCATTACTTTCCAGAGTTTTCTGTGTTTTTTTTTTGGCCAGTCCTAGGTTGGGGGATCAGTTTGTCTTTGATATGTCGCTACGGGCGATCAAAACTCTGGCCCGTACTCCGCCAGGGCACCTGCATTGTATCAAGCAGGGTAATGGAGTGAAGAAAAGGCTTTCTGCTACCTATCTGCCTTTTAATTTGGGAGATTCGGGGTCTGTCCTTGGTCTGGATGAAAATTTGGATAAGGTTTTTTCCTCTGTGGACTGTTTGGATGGAGGTTGTATGGGTGGGCGACCTTTGTTGAATCCTTTCCCTTCTTGTCCTGTAGATTCTGTTCCTGTTTGTTCTCGACAGAATCTAGGAGATGATAATTGTGTTCCTGTGGACTACCCTTCTGGGAAGGTTTTGGGAATTAGGGATTTCTCGTGTCTGGGCCCTAAGGATGTGGATTGTTCGGATCAGATTTCCACTTGCTTGGAAAACTGCGGGCATTCTTCTCTAATTTCTCAGACGACTGGGAATTGTATTTTGGATGGGGATGTGCCTCAGTCTTTAAATTTGGCTAACCATTTCCAGGTCTCCAACTGTTTGGGGAGTCGCGGGCTTGCCTTGCCTGCTTTTCAGTTGTTTGGGACTAGCAGTTTGGATGGGATTATGCCTTCTTCTCTAAATCTGGGTCTCCCCTTGGATTCTTTGGTTTTGCTAAACAGTGAAAAGGATGCATGTGATCATATTTCTTGTTATCAGATTGATAAGCCTAGTTTACCGGTTCTCCAGGTAGATGGGATGGTTCAAGAGGTTAGTAAAGGCATGATTGCAGAGCTGGGAATTTCTCCTATTTCTGATATGAATTATGAAACTCATAGGTCTATGGACCTTGATTATGAACATGTGCATGCTCC
This sequence comes from Pseudotsuga menziesii, assembly GCA_001517045.1. NCBI lineage: Eukaryota > Viridiplantae > Streptophyta > Pinopsida > Pinales > Pinaceae > Pseudotsuga > Pseudotsuga menziesii. The sequence continues at coordinate 86,968 of LPNX010706253.1, read as the reverse complement.
TCATTACTCTGGTAGCAGTGGTACATCTAAGTCTAAGAAGAGGATGCCTAAACCCATCAAGAAGAAAAATCATGTTTTAATGACTTTGGGGGAGGATGTGCTTTTAAATGACATAGTTCTCACCAATGCTTTGACTTTGGTTGGGAGGTTTGGAAGGCGTAATTATAATTCTGAATCTCTACATGGGTGGGCTGTAAGGGCTTGGAATGAGATTATCAGTACTAGTCCTGAGATTTATATGCTTCCAAGGGGCTGGATAGCATTTAAATTTTCTTCAGTGGATGATGCTGATAGGATCCTAGCTGGTGTCTGGAAATGGGATAATGCTGGCCTTCTTATCAAGAGGTGGACTCCTTTATTTGATCCGCGAAAGGAAAGGTATGACCAAGTTCCTATTTGGGTCAAACTCCTAAATTTACCTTTTGAATTTTGGTCTGCTGATTTCTTCAGACATGTTGGGAATACTTTGGGAACCCATTTGGAAACCAATATTACCTATTTACAATCTGGGGTTTGTTGTATAGGCTGGGTTCTTGTCCTGATAGACTTTCGATTGGGTCTACCTGCTGAACTGGTCATTAAAAAAGGTAACAGAGATTTCTCTCAGCCATTGGATTACTTGGGACTTCCCTTTAGATGTTTTAGATGTCATGGGTTTGGACATCTGGCAAATGATTGCTCTCTATCATTTAAAAAACATTCTTCTTCTAAAATTTGGAGAGTAAAAAAAGATGGGAATCAGTCTATTGCTAAGGCTGGGATGTCTGTGAATGAAAACTTGGATAATTGGAGAGACAAATCAGATGGGATTCAGTCTACTGCTAAGGTTGGAAAGTCTGTGGATGAGAATCTGGATATTCATCCTGTTTCTCTTGGTTTTGAACCATTAGCCAATCTTAAACAGATAAACATTTCTTATTCTATGGATGATAACTTTCCATTTCTGAATCTTTCTTCTAAGGCCTTACCTTCTTCTGTTCCGAATTTATCTTTGAAGGATCTTGGGTTTGTATCTCCTTGTAAGGCAATTGTTAGTCAGGGGTATTTTCTTCGCTTGTGCACAAAATCTGTACAGGAGATTTCTCGACCTGTCAAGGATAAACCTGGGAATCTTGAGCAACATTCTTAGAGCTTGACTTGCGGGCTGTTTGGCCTCATCTTATTTGGTACTGAATGGATATGGATATGTTTTTTTCTTCATTGGATGGCTTGGAATTGGCCAATTTCTAGCTGCTGGTTTTTTTTTATCAGCTATTGACTTATCATACACTTATGAGACTTCATCAGCATGCTAGTTTTGCTCTGATTTTTTGCTTTTGATCACCTGACACAGTTGATCTGACCTGATTTAATCAGGAATGATGAAATAAGTTTGCTACGATCAGACTTAATTATTGCATGGATTTTGAATTCTTTTCTGCTGAAAACTTTTTGGTGAACATTATGATCTTATGATGATATATTGTATGTAATGACAACTTTACAGTTGGATCAGTTTTTGGATATGGATTGTGGATTTTGTGCTCCTTCTGAGGCAATTTTTTGTAAATGACAACTTCTTAGTTGTATTTTGTATAATGGACTATGAGGGCCATCTGCTGAATGTGAATAAAATATTTACGATTTTTTTCTTTGGAAAAAAAAAACCACAAAAATGTATTGAGAATCATTTTGTTCTCATAATCCAAATGCGAAGTATGTTTATCCCAAAAAAAAAATATGAATCTCCACCCAATCATGTTCACAAACAGTCAACAAGGTTGATGTATGTAATAAGTAATTTCCTCTTGTATAAGAAAATACCTTGTGTAAGAAAAAGGCATGCATGTAGCCACATTTGAGTGGAAAAGCTCCCGAGAATCTGTTGATTTGAAAGTATTTTTGTCTTTTCTTTTAACTCAAAACAATATGACAGCAAAACAAAACTTAAAAATATGATATGCTTTTGATTATGTTCTAAATTTAATTATTTTTATTTATAAAATAATAATAAATTATATTTTAACTATTTTTTGAAAAGCTAACATTATAATATTATATTAACATTAATAAAATAAAATAAATTTATATATATTTTTAATTATATAAATTATCACATTAACTCTTTGACATATAAATATATTTTTCTATTTTATTTATGCCTTCCAAATTATTATAAATACTTTTCACCACTTTTCAAATTTTCATTAAGTAAATTAACTTTATATAAAATTTATTTCATATTGGAAAACCTGAAGATTGCATTAGTATTATGCTCTGTCTATTTCATTATCTTAAACAAACGGCTACTTTGTCTACTTCATTCACTTAAACAAATGCCTTCGGTCCTCCCCTTAGACTCCATCAGATTCGACAATGTCACCATAAGGAAGAAGAATAAAAAACTTCCTAGGTCGGCCCTGCCGGAATCTCATGCCCCCGCTCCTCACACTCCAATCTCCACTCGTCTGAAGAATGCTGCACGTAAGACTGTTTCCACTAGTCACGGGGTTCTTAGAGCATCGACCCCTCCCCATCCGGTTACCTAATGCGTATTCTTTCCTTGAATGTTCGAGGGTTAGGAGGTTCAGCCAAGCAGAAAAGCCTTCGCAATTTATTTTTGTCTCTCTCCCCGGATGTGATCCTGTTACAGGAAACTATGACCAGTTCCTACCCGGCACTTTTTGCCTTCTCCAAGCTTTGTCCGGGCTGGGAATTTTGCGCCCTCGACTCTTCCGGAATTTTAGGTGGTATCCTCTCAGGTTGGAATCCTCATGTGATCAAATGCAAAGCATATCATACCCTGGCTGGAATATTACTCAAGGTTTCGAGGAGAGGGGATCATATGCCTTTTTCCATTCTTAATGTCTATGGCCCCTACCTTCACCGGGATACTTTCTGGAATTCTGTTGCAGCGGGAGGCCTTCTCTCTTTTCTGAACCTGATACTGGCTGGTGATCTGAACTTTACCCTCAGTGCCTCTGAAATATGGGGTTCAAAAGCTCTCCTTGACCCTTTGGGACCTTCTATTTCCTCCCTTCTCTCTGACCATCACCTTGTTGACATTGCTCCTCCTTGTGCCGGACCTACTTGGCGGAATGGTAGATCGGGAGAGGATGGCATTTCTAAGAGATTGGATCGTTTTCTTCTTACTGAACAACTCATTGGAATTCTCCCCAGGCATCGGGTGTGGACTCACCGTGTTAGTATCTCTGATCATTTTCCTATTTTACTCGAGTGGGGGGAGTCTCCGGGTCTGTGCCGATACCCTTTCAAATTTAATCATTCATGGCTAGAAAATGAAGGTTTTTGTGATATGATTCGTCATTCATGGTCTGACCCCCCACCGGATGTTTCACTGGATGCTATGCATATTTTCTCTTCCCAGCTCCGTATCATAAAAGATAAGGTAAGACAGTGGACAAAAGAGGAGACTATGAATATGAAGGCCACTTCGACCCACCTGGAAGTTGAGATGAATGCACTACTTAACTTGTCACAATCTGCGATCTTGGATCGGGACTTGCAAAGCAGATTAAATGACTTAAGAGCTGAATTAAATAAAATCCTGTTACATGAAGTCAACTCTGCCAGACTGCAGAGCAGGATCCTGTGGGCAAAAAAAGGGGATGCTAACTCCAAGTATTTCCATGTTGTGGCCTCTGCTAGGAAGAACCAGAACACCATCTGGTGTCTTCAGGATGAAAATGGTAACTGGATATCGGAGGATAAGGGTTTAAAGGATCTGGGGATCAAACATTTTAAAGAGATTTTTGCTGATGATGGATTGACCGATCTTACTGCCCAGCTGAGAGTTATCAGACTCTTTCCCTCATTTCTCAATGAGGATGATCGCTGTGCCTTTACTGATCCTGTTTCCCTCTCTGAGATTGAGGCTGCTCTCAAGACTTTTAAAAAGGATAAGGCCCCGGGGCCTGATGGTTGGACGGTCGAGTTTTATCTGTGCTTTCTTGAACTATTGGGACCTTCTTTGGTGAACCTTGTGGAATCCTCTCGCATCTTAGGGAGGGTTATTTCTGCCATTAACTCTACCTTCATTGCACTGATACCTAAAGTTGATCACCCTATTAACTTTGGGGATTTCCGGCCCATTTCTTTATGCAACCTGTGTTATAAACTGATCTCGAAAGTGGCTGCCCTGAGACTTAAGCCATTCCTGGACTCTTTCATCTCTCCTCAGCAGTTTGGCTTCCTTAAGAATCGACTTATCCATGGACCTGTGGCCATTACACAAGAAGTCCTCCACTCTGTTAAACTCATGAAAAAATCTACTCTTATTCTGAAGTTGGACCTTACTAAAGCCTTCGACAGGGTTAACTGGACTTACATCAGGCTGCTTCTTATTCAAATTGGGGTGCTTCTTGTGGGGGTTAATTGGATTATGGGGTGTATCTCTTCCGCAAATTTTGCTGTCATTGTTAATGGGTCTCCTTCCTCCTTCTTTCCGGCTTCCAGGGGCATTCGACAGGGCTGTCCATTGTCTCCTTTGCTTTTTATTTTGGTCATCGAAGGTCTCAGCCTTCTTATTGCTGATGCTGAGCGGAATGGACTCATCAAAGGTATCAAGGTCTCGGAACACCTTGCCCTCACACATCTACTATTTGTAGATGATGTGATTCTTTTTGGAATGGGCACATTCGAGGATTGGATTGCATTTAAAGTGATACTTGATACATTCTGTGAGGCCTCTGGTATGAAGATCAATATAAACAAATCCAGTTTCCTTCACTCTGATGTGGATGATGAGGTCTTAAGAAGAATATCTGATATTATGCCATACCGCTTTGCTCACCTCAATCTTGGCTTTACCTACCTTGGCTTTTTCCTGAAGCCCTCTGGCTACCTTGTTAAGGACTGGTATTGGCTTATATCCAAGTTCGCTTCTCGCATTAACCACTGGTCCAACAGGCTATTATCCTTGGGTGGTCGATTGGTCTTAATCCGTTCTGTACTTACCAGCTTGCCGGTCTATTGGTGTGCACTTTTTCCCATCCCTGCATCCATCTTGGATAAGCTAAGGATTCTTATATTCTCTTTCCTATGGGGGTCCACTGCAAACAAGAAGAAGTTTCACCTGGTTGATTGGCATTTGTTGGCTCGTCCTATCTCACTGGGAGGATGGGGTATTAAACACCTGCCACACTTTTGTTGTTCATTGAGGATGAAGAATTTTTGGTATACCATGATCAATCCTAGTATTTGGAACAATCTTCTTAGGACCAAATATATGGAAAATTTATCTCTTCAGTCCTGGTGCAGGCTCAAAAAGTTCAGACTTGGCAAGGTATCTCCTATTTGGAAGGGTTTTATAAAAAATTTGCATTGGATTGGAAGTGGACTTACATGGCAGGTTGGGAGGGGTTCAGAGGTCAGAGTTGGAGCGGATCCCATTATTGGACTGGGCTGTAATTTTATCCTGTCTGATGACTTGAGGACTTATCTGAATGGCTATGGCATTACTACTCTGGATCAGGCTTTAAATCATACAACTGGACGATGGTTCTCAGTTGAGGAATTAGATTTATGTGAAGTTTGGAGTTATCAGTGGAGTTTATATATAAAGGGTCTCGAATTCAATAGGATCCGTTTAAGGGAGGAAAATGATAAGCTATTGTGGTCCTTTGGGAACTATGCAGGTCCTATCTGTGCATCTATTGGCTATGACTGTATTATAACAAACTTTTTTGTGGAGGAACCTAACCCGGTCTTGACTATTCTTTGGTCTTTAAAACTTCCGCTGAAGCTCATATGCTTTACTTGGTTGCTGGTCAGGGATAGAATTCTCACCTGGGATCATCTGCAATCTCGTGGATTCAATGGTCCCAGCAGGTGTGTTTTTTGTGAAAATCATTTAGAAGGTTGTGGTCATCTTTTCCTTTTGTGTCCCTTTGCTGTGAACATCCTCACTCACTTCTCGAGAAGTCTGGGCTTTACCTTCTCCCCACGGGACTCTGTGTTGTCTTTCCTGGAACACTGGTTCAGCAGTCATGCACTCACTGTATCTTTTCGGTATTTCCCTATATTTTTCTTCTGGTCCCTGTGGCTCCTCCGTAACCACTGCATCTTTGAAGATGGGAAACCATTAGCCTCCTTGCTTATCTCTCGGATTGAATGTCTGTCTACCCTTTACCCTGTGCCTCCTCCAAAATTAAAGCATAGGCTGATTGGCTCTAGACCTGTACATGTCTTCCCTGTTGCTTACTTTGATGGTGCGGCTCAAAGAAATATGGGAGGTGCTGGGTTCGTGATCTATATAAGTGAAACCCATTACTTTTGTTTTTCTGTGGGCTGTGGATTATGTTCCAATACTCGAGCGGAACTGATGGCTCTATGGTCTGTACTCAGAGTTTGCAAGCTGATGGGATTGTCCGTTCACATGATCTTTGGTGATTCAATGGTGGTTATATCATGGGTGAAAAAACTTTCCACCCTTAATATACCCACATTGAAACATTGGTGTGATGATATCTTTTCGATGCTGCTCTTGACCCCACCTGTGACCTTCAATCATATATATCGGGAACACAACATGCTAGCTGATGATCTATCAAAGAAAGCACTTAAAATGAATCCGGGTCTTGGATATTTCTCGGAATATTTGGATGGTTTGATTATAGGGGAGGGTCCTTTCTCCCTTTTTTGATGGTTGTTCTATTTATTTTGATGGTTGTTCTATTTATCCTGCAGCATATGGACATGTGATTTTGTATTCCTTTTATTGCTTGTTTGGATCAGATCTTCAGCTGGCTGATATGATTTCCTGGGAGGATATGTTTAAAGGACACAATGATTGAAGGAATATCTGACCTAAATCTTTCAGGGATGATGAATAAGTCTGTATATGAACAGACTTAGTTTTCTTCTTCTTGCTGTTATTGCTGGCTGATTATGTCTGTTAGTATTGAACTGTATGATTGCTGTTCAGTCTTGTATACTGTTCAGTAGGTTGTATTGTATGCGTTTCAGTTGGTCGTGATGTTTGTATGCATTTTGTGTTGATGGCTTTCCATATGGCCGGTGGAGAAGAAATGGACAGCCTGGACAGACTCATGAAATGTATAATATGTCTTTTTGATTTATATGAATATCAAAGACTGGTATTTTTTCCTCTAAAAAAAAAACAAATAGCTAAGAAGGTAAAAAAACATTACAATGCTTATTGAGTAGCTTATATATATATATAATTTAATTTAATAATTAAATAAATTATATATATGAAATCTAGTTTTGATATATCAATGATGACATTGTCATATAATCTTTAAAACAAAGAAAACAAAAAAAAAATAATTTAAAACATAAACACATGTTTGTTACTATTAACACATAATGTTTAAAATAAAAAGTGGCAAATTATTTAACATAAAATTATGTATATATTCTTGTGGAGAAGGTAGCACTTGTAATAGACAAAGTCACTATTAATCAACAATGGCATTAATAACAATTCACTATTAATAGTAACACATAATGTTTAAAAGAAAAAAGACAATTTAAAACATAAGAACATGTATGTTATTATGAATAGTAACACATATTGTTTAAAATAAAAGGTGGCAAATTATTTAACATAAAAATATGTATATATTCTTGTGGGGAAGGTAACACTATAGCTTAGATAGTCTAGGAAAAGTAACACATATTGTTTAAAATAAAAGGTGGCAAATTATTTAACATAAAAATATGTATATATTCTTGTGGGGAAGGTAACACTATAGCCTAGATAGTCTGGGAAAAGGTGGCAAATTATTTAACATAAAAATATGTATATATTTTTGTGGGGAAGGTAACACTACAGCCGAGGGAGTCTGGGGGATATATTGTAAAGTTACATAAAGTTATGTAATGTTACATAACATAATAATAAAAAATAAAAATAAAAAATTATATGCCAAAATAAATGTCTGCCAGAAAAATAACCTAATATGGGGAAGATGTTGTAATGTTCTTACCTAACAAAACAATAAAAAAGTAAAAATTTAATTATCTCCAAAAAATATGTGGGTAAAAAAAACACAATATGGGGGAGATGTTGTAATGTTCATACCTAACAAAATAATAAAAAATAAAAAATTGAATTATCCGCAAGAAAATGTTGGCCTTGCACATGGTCTTAAAACCATGTGCAAGGCCTTCTCAATAACCCATGGTTTTATTGTACATGGTTTATGAGGGCCTTGCACATGGTTTTAATAAATCCATGGATTGTTTAGGAGGGCCTTGCAGATGGTTTTAAGACCATGTGCAAGGCCTCCTAAACAACCCATGGTTTTAATACCATATGCAAGGCCTCCTAAACAACCCATGGTTTTAGGAGGGCCTTGCATATGGTTTTAAAACCATATATGGGGAGATGTTGTAATGTTCGTTCCTAACAAAATTAACAATAATAATAAATATTATATGTGGGTCATCAATAATATTAATTATTAATAATACAAATATTATATGTGGACCTTAAATAAAAAGATGTGTTTTTTGGTTTGAATCAAATCAATGGCTATATATAAAACACACCAAAGTTGATAACTCATTGAGTGCAATACCTAAAAACAGGTTTGCACATCTAGAGATTTGATTCTCGTGCTTGATAAAGCCTAAGATTTGGATCTAAGTTAATTAGCTTACAATTATAACTTCATCTTCCCTTATTATTTATTATAACAACAATTATGAATTTATTTATGATATTATATATTAATAAAAAACTTATAAATATAACTTTAATTTGATTTATTTGTTATAACAATTATAAGTTTATTTGACTTATTTGTTACTACAATTATAAATTTATGACAACAATTATAATTGTCTGTTTATTTATTTATTATAACAACAATTAAAAAAACTTATAAATATAACTTTAAATTGATTTATTTGTTAGAGCAATTATAAGTTTATTTGACTTATTTGTTATAAATTTATTTGATTTATGATTTAATTTTTCATAGGTTCTTGAAGCTAACACAAAAGTCTCGCGAGGTATTATGTTAGCTACTTAATTACTTGTTTGTAATTTGTTTAACATTAGTGTTTGTATAAGATTTGTAAACATTATGTTACAATATTGATGATGATTTGTAAACATTATGTTACAATATTGATGTGTTTTTTGGTTTGAATCAAATCAATGGCTATATATAAAACACACCAAAGTCAATAACTCATTGAGTGCAATACCTAAGAAAAAGTTTGCACATCTAGAGATTTGATTCTACTGCTTGATAAAGCCTAAAATTTGGATCTAAGCTAATTAGCTTACAATTATAACTTCATCTTCGCTTATTGTTTGTTATAACAACAATTATAAATCTATTTATGATATTATGTATTAATAAAAAACTTATAAATATAGCTTTAATTTGATTTATTTGTTATAACAATTATAAATTTATTTGACTTATTTGTTACAACAATTATAAATTTATGACAAAATTGTTTATTTATTTATTTATTTATTATAACAACAATTAAAAAAACTTATAAATATAACTTTAAATTGATTTATTTGTTACCACAATTATAAGTTTTTTTGACTTATTTGTTATAAGTTTATTTGATTTATGATTTAATTTTTCATAGGTTTTTGAAGCTAACACAAAAGTCTCGACAGGTATTATGTTAGCTACTTAATCACTTGTTTGTAATTTGTTTAACATTAGTGTTTGTATAAGATTTGTAAACATTATGTTACAATCTTCATGATGATTTATCCCTTGTATTCTTAGGCATTAATATAAAGCATTAACGTTGTGTCTTACGTTGGATCATTCGCTTTACGATGGTATGGGTGAGAAACATCTTGTATTGTTAATGAGTTTTTAGCTCATCATATTATGTTTTTTATTTCTCGGATACTAGAGCAATATATCGCTAAAAAGTGCTTTAGGTGGAGAAAGGTTAATGGATTGGACAAACCCTATATCTATCCCGCTGTTTTAAGCCTATTCTGTCTACTATACATACAGGGCCTTTTCAAAGTGTAGATAAATCACATTCTAAGGCCAATAAATAGCGTATTATAAAAACATATTATACTGCCATTTAAGAGCCTTGCCCAATGCGGACAAGCACCGTAGGACCTTAATAACACTAGGAGAAGAGATAGTAATAGGGGGATAGCTTAAGAACATGTACTTTTTACAACTATGTCTAGGGGAATACATGGGAGTTAGGCGGGACTCCTTAATTGATTGAATGAACCCTTAGTGCTATGCTAGCCTTTTCAGTAGACCAGATAAAGCTCTACTCTACGCAAGGGAGTTCCAGTGGTAATTATCTGGTATTCTCCTTATCCACTAAATTGTAATCATGTTCATCCAGACAGCCCGCTTCATGCGAGGGTAAATTGATTGCAAGCACTTGAAGACTGGAAGCCCTAACCTTATCTATCGTATAAGAAGCAGAGAAGCCAGCTAGTTGTGATTCTATTGTATGCATTCTTATATGGAGAAAGGTCAATGGATTGGACAAACCGTATATCTATCAACCACAATCTTAAGTGAATTCAAAATGTTTATATATTTTCCTAAACTATTTCTTTTAGACTTTTTTTCTTCTCACTACAACCAATAGCAATGTCAGTAAATAGCAATGTCACCACCTAGTGGCTCTTGTTTTATATATTTGTTTTTTTTTCAATTTTTTATATTGTTTTTCGTTTATTTGTTTGATTTATATATATTTATATATTTTGTGATGGGTTTGTTTATATTTTATTTTTAACTTTATTTGTTTGTTTTTAATGTTGTATTTTAATTTATTTAATTGTTTTTAATGTTTTTTTTTGTTTTTACAATATTTTAAATTTCAAAAAATACTCTCGTTCCGGTTGTTAAAGTAAAGGACATACACGTGGCCTCCCACATGCACACTAATCGCAAGGAGTGCACCAAGAGGGGAAAGTTAAGGAGGACAGATGGTTGGAAGGTTGTTGCAAGCGTGTGGGTGATTTTATGCATTTGGTTTTGTACAAGCGCGTGGGCAAAGATGGTTAAGGTCGAGGGCAAGGTACGACAATGGGATGGAAATCTATGCAGGCAATTATGGTAGGAACAGGGATCAAAGCTGGCCCGAGGTGCCATAATGGGCAAGTCACATTATTTGTTATGGTAAGTTCTCATACCATCTTGTTAAATTTGCAACCCGGGCATTTATTTGAAATAGAGGATTGTAGCAGAGCTCTGTTAGATTTGTGGGATCTAGGTTCGATACTACATAGAGCTAAGAAGCATAATTGGGCGTGGTGAAACAAAGGTTTAGGCTGGGTCTAAGATATCAGACTCATGGAACCTGCGAGGAACCCGGTCCATGGGGAGATTTTCAAGCGATGTTCTGTTAGTCGTGAGCAAATCTGTGCAGCTCAGACTCTCTATAATTATCAAGCAACTATACCCTCGACCATAAGAGCGGATTTGGAAATGTTAGAGTGGGAGTGTGGACGAAGGTCCTTAAGAATGCGTCCACTTTGGATGAAGCAGCATTAGAAAGTTGAATACAGGATCTGAGTTGACCCGGGGAAGGCAAGGGATTTATGAGAAGACGATCACCCTTTATTGGGTCATTAAAGGTTTAATCAGCAAAGCAGTCCTTGAAAAGGAAGAAAAATCTTATGGAGATGAAATCCCCGTGGCTATTTGGAAAGAACTCTACGTAGATACTAGACTTTTCCACATGAAAATTGATGCCATTAGGAAGGAACTATGGCTCTATTACCTCCCCATAATGGGCTACTTTGATAACGGCATAGCTGAGAAGGTAGATAGAGTTAATGGGAACATGACTGGAGCTGATGGAAACATGGTTGAAGCAGGATATAGCTTGTTGCAGATATCTAAGGTGAGGAGCGCGATGAAAGGGATGCTCCACTGTTGGTTGGTATGTAGATGTTATTGATGTGTATTCTGGTGGTTACCTCTATTTTTGTTTTTTTGTTTAGTATTTTGGATAATCATGATGGGAAGGGTCTGGAGCACCGACTGTTATAAGATAATATTACGTTGTAGCTCCTTGTTTTGATTTTGATAGGAATGAATGATTGTAAGCTTTGTTTTCCTATCAAGGGAAGGGCATTATAAACCATACTTTGTTTGAAGATTTGTATAATCATCAACTCTGTGAAACTCATGGGTTTAGAAGAAGTAACAGACATATGGATAAACAACTATGTACTTGTTTTGATGTGTTAATATAGTTTTTTACTTATTTTACAAAAAAAAATTAAAAAAAAACTATTTTTTTATTAAAATATGTTTTTATTTTTGTTTCTAAAGTCATTTTTATTTTTATTTTTTTTAATTGGGCCATGTTTCGAAAACTTCTACATTTTTAATTTGAGAGATGAAAGGATTGCCACTTGTATCACATGCTTTCAATCTGAGAGCCAATTTTAGTGTTTTCGTTGCCTTAGTACCAATTGTTAAGGCCACGATTTTAGATAAGTTGTAATCTTGACCTTGGAAAGAAAAATTGGGGTGCCATAGTAGTGTCGGTTTTCTATTTGAGGGTTGATTTTAGGGATTTGGTTGCAATTGTTTTGATTGCTAGGGCCACAGTTTCAAACAAGGCATAACTTTAATCCCAAAAAAAGAGGGTGATTCTGGGAACACCACTTTTCAATTCGGGCATTGATTTAGGGTTTTGACTCCAATCGCACCGAATGGGGTTTCAAAAAAGTTATAATTTTAGCCCTAAAAAAATTTGATGCTACTGGTAGCACCAATTTTCAATTCGGCAGTAGAAATAACCACTAAATGTGACCTCCAAAAAAACAAGAACTCGTACATGTTCTCATTCTATAGTATAACAAGTTTCAAATTACATCCGAAATATAGTACCTCACAACCATTTGAAAGGGGTTAATCCTTTTGAAGCATGGACTAGTGAGAAACTAGTAGCGAAACACTTCAAGGTATTTGGATCCTATGCATGGACTTGTATCCCTTCTAACAAAAGGAGTGCCTTAGAACCTCAAAGTGAGGAATGCCTTTTTGTGAGATATACTGAAGGGAAAAAGGTTATAGGTTGTTGAGTATTAATGCTGGAAAACTCTTTATTAAAAGAAGTGTCAAATTGGATGAAATTCCTATGCTTAAAACTAGTTCTTCTACTGATGCACAACTAGTTTTTCACAATGAAATGTCGTATTCTGCTTCTAATGCATCAACTAAAATTTCAGATAAGATACATTTTTAGATTCCCACACAGATAATGATGAGAATTCTGCAAATGAAAGTGTTGTAGGCCCAATAAATTAGTTTCATTGGAAAAAGCAAACTCTAAAAGAAATCAGTGAACTAGTTGGTGATCCTGCTGATACTCAAAGAACCCGTTTAGAGTTTCATGCTGCCACACACACTCTTACATCCATAGAGCCATTGATGCCCACTCATTGATATATTTTTTCCTCATCTAATCCTCAAACCCATGGGGGAGCCTCCAACAATCCTCACTAGGAGGTTGCCATGGATGAGGAATATCAATCCCTCACAGAAAACAAAACTTCGGATTTGGTACCTCTTCCTAAAGAGAGAAAAATATTCAATGCAAATGGATTTATAAGACCAATATGGAAGCAAATGGTCTTATAAACAAGTACAAAGCAAGATTGGTGTCCAAAGGATTCTCTCATATACATGGTATTAACTACATGAAAACCTTTGCTCCAATTGCAAATATGGATTTAGTTCAACTTGTTCTTGCCATAACAGATGTACAAAAATGGGAGATACATCACATGGATGTGAAGAGTAATTTTCTTCGTAGGGACCTTGAAGAGGAGATCTACAAGGAGTATCCACCAGGTTACATTCAAGACTCATCTTTGGTATGCAAATTAAATAAATCATTATATGGACTAAAACGAGCTCCCTAAGCTTGGTATGCAAAAATGGATTCTTTTATTATCAAAAAAAATTCAAGATGTAATTCATACCCAAATGTGTATATGCTTCAAGAGGACAACTCTCTGTACTCTATGTGGATTATCTCCTCAACACTGGAAGTTCCACTACCTCCATTGCATGGTTCAAATCTGCCCTACGTGATAGATTCCCCGTGAATAACTTAGGACTATTACAATTATTTCTTGGACTCCAAATCAACCATTCATATTTGGGAGCCATATAATCCAAGTATGCTAAAGATCTCACTCAATTCAAAATGGATGATCACAAAATAGGTCCATTCCATTTCCTTTCCGAAGTCAAACTTGAAGATGGAGGGACTACACCATTATTCGATTGTACCATGTATCGATAGTTAGTTACGAGCATTCTTTATCTTTGTTGGCCCTAGGGAGAGTTAGGCAGAATTTAGTTGGCTTTCTGACTAAGTATGAAAAGAGTCAGGTCGCAGAAAGGAAGAAGGAAGTTGCACCAGAAGTAGAAGGAAGAAGGAGTTGCGACAGAAGCATCAACAAAATAAAGAGTAGACAGAAGAAGAGATTATGATAGAAAAAGATATTGCGATGGAAGAAGGATGTGCGACAAGAGGAAAAGGTGTGACATAAGAGAATCCATGACAGAAGGAAAATATGTGACAAGAGGAGTGGCGATAGAGGAAACCATGTCAGAAGGCATGCGACGACACAACGGTTGGAAAGCGACAGTCGAAAAGATCATGGGTACAAGATCGGCTAGAGTAGATGGATTTCACATGTATGAAAGCATATTTGTAATTCGGGTCATTAGTGACTACTAACATGTGTTTCTAGAATATGAATGACAGCATGTTGCTAGTTGTATGAAGTCAGCTGAGAGCAACATGTAAGAGTCTATAAGAAGGAAGAACCCAGGTTGTGTTTGGGTTACTTGCTTAGTTACTTACTTGGCGACTTACTGAGTTGGTTGCTCAGTTGCTTAGTTGCTTACTAAGTTAGTAAAGAGTCAGTTAGTTGCTTGGTGAAGAGTCAAAGAAGTTTGCAACTAAGTGCGCAGAGTTGTAGAGAAGATCAGGTTGATCCAGGTTGTGTGCAGATCAACAGTAGAGTCGAAGAATTAGGAGTTGTAGAGTTATAAAGAAGTCAAGACAATACAGGTTGTGTGCAGATCAACAGTAGAGTCAAGTAGAGAAGAACTAGCAACAGAAGACCAAAGAGCACGAGAGGAGAGAGAATTATGTAGAGATAAGTGAAGAAGATCTAAAAAAGAGTTTGTAGCCCAGTGCGCAGACAAAAAGGTGCTATATATTTCTCATGCCAGATGAAGAGCACCTTTGTGGTTTTTCCTGGATGGGTTTCCACATTAATTATTGTGTCAAATGTGTAAATGATGAATGTATTTGAGTCGCATGTATGTTGTTCTGAATGAATGCTTATGTATTTACTAAGTACTTACAAATTGAGTTATATGCATGTTGCACTGAGATAGTTGTAAACGCCTATACTCCATGATATTTATTGTTATAGTATATGGTGATGGTTGAATAGAGTCGTATCTTAATTGTGCATAACTGATATAAGTAATCCACCCCCTCGACTTCAGTCGAGCACCTTGGTTGAATTCCAAGGGAAGAGAAATCCCCCACCCAACTACGGAAACCTGGTTCTGGTAGTTACCCATAAGAGAAATATCTCGGGTGAGGTGACATCTGCATCACAGGTGCTACCGACTGAGCATTGCTCTGTTGGGTCGATATCTTGGGCTTTGTTGCACGCAAAGGAGGGAATGAACCTGGTTCAAAGAGAAGAAAGAGAAGAGACAAAAGCCAACAAACGGTTTTCTTGTCGGAACCGTGAGTCATTGTGGTAAGGGATATGTTGTGGCATCGGACGAAGCCTGAAGTCCAAGATTGGTTGGTCTTTAAAGCATTAGAATTTACGCAAGAAAAGAGTAAAGGATCTCGGTTGAATCCAATAGAGTGGTTGGGTTGATACCTTTATACGGATATTCATGAGATTTTATTTTCTGAGTTTCATACTATCTTGCATGAGTGGTTATCAAAGTCAGCCACCTAGAAAAGAAATTTTCAAGGAGGAGAATCGACGAAGTGGAATCCTTAGTTGATCTATGGTTGAAGAGTGTTAGAAACCCTGTGTCAAGGGCTGCTGATTTTTGGGTAGAGTATTTTGCAAGGTTATATTACTGAGTTTGTTGTCGAAATGATAACCTCATAGTGAGGCGAAAATAAAAATTTTCCAAGGACTCCAAGGAAGATACTCGTCATCTTTGAAAACTTGGATAAAGATGCTCATATGCGAAAACAGAATCCTGAGAATGTGACAGTTGGAAGAACTCTGCGCATAAAATTGGATATGTTGTAGAGGAGGTGTGTGAAAAATGGTGCAAGATAAGAGGGAATGTTCCCTGATGATAATGGAACTGAACTAGAGGCCAAATATTTGATAAGTGGAAGAATATTTCGATCAAGAAAGAGAAGGAAGACTGTGACAAGAAGAGGAAGTTGTAGTACGACAAGAGGAGAAGACTACGAGCTCATGTTGCATGTTGACGAAGGTTCTTGCGATGAAGAAGAGGAATATCAGCCGATATCTGAAGAAGAAGAAGAAGAAGCAAAAGCTCCATACCCAGAGCCCGAGTACAATACCGTTACGACCCCACGCACATCGCCAGAGGTAAGATCTAGAAACTCATCTCCAAGTGGTTTTGTAAATACAAGTAGTAATAACGCTGTGAATAATGGACAAGGGAGTTCGACTAGTCAAAAAAAATTTCCAAGCATACCAACAGTTAACATAATGGCTGGGACCAATATTAAGTTGTCGATATTTAATGGAAATGGGTTAGAAGACCCAGAGAAACATTGGTTTCTCTGCGAAGCTGTGTGGACGGTGCGACAGGTCCAAGATTAAGTGATAAGGAAATCATAGTTGATCACAACCTTGATAGGTTGTGCGCTAGATTGGTATATGAAGTTTTCCATAGTTCCAGTAGGAGTTGCACATAAAACACTCGACCAAATTCGAGTGGGAATAATAGATGAGTTCAAAAAGTTGAAATCTGAGTCGCAGTGCATCACAGAAATTAAAGAAATCAAGTAGTTACCTACAGAGTCTGTATGGGACTTTGACCAAAGATTTAAGACATTGATGGCCAAAGAAATTTTTCAGATGTCAGACGTACATCACAAGGAATTTTTCATTGTTGTGTTGTCGCCACACATCTGAATCCCATCAATGCAACATAAAATAGTGTCGTAGACTGAAGCCCTGGAGACAACCATGAAGTTAGAGTCCTCACCGGTTGGAGAAAATGGTGCAAGATTGATGTAGATTCACTTGTAGTTTGATAACCTTATGTTGCAACTCCAAGACAGTAAGAAGGGGAAAGAGATTCTGGAAGAACAATGGTGTATAAGGTGTAGAACAAATGGGCATCATAAAGATAATTGCCCAGTGCTCATAAATTATGTTGCAGCGAGAGTACTGAACCCAATAAATACCTAAGGGATTCCTTGATGTAGGATATGTCAGACTCGAGGCCATCAGTCGGAAGAATGATTGTACTTCCAAAATATTGTAAGTGCATCGACTAGTATGTATTGTAAATTTTGTAAATATGTAGGGCATGATAGAAATATTGCAAAGCATTTGAGTTGTTGTAGGAGAAGACGATGGACACCTACTTGATGAAGACTGATGAAGACTGATGAACATATGCAAGATGAGCGAGTGCAAGCTCAATATCCACCGCCTCAGTATCAACAACTACAGTATCCTCAACCGCAATATCAACAAAATCAGTATCTGCCGTAGCAACAATACCCTCAACCTAGGGGGTAGAAATTTTTGGGGCTGAGGGCAATAATAAGGGGGCGGAGGATTTGGTCGAGGAAGAGGCCAAGTCATATGTTATAACTGTGGACAACCATGACACTTTGCTTGAGATTGTGTGAGCCCTGCGAAGGCATGTTCGTATTGTAAAGCATTTGACCATACTGTCGAACAATGTCCACAATTGATTACGAAGTGGCAGACTCGAATGATGGTAAATCCCAATCCTGCGGAGAATCCTAACCCGAGTCCTAATCAGAACATCCAAATGATTTATGTCAGGCCAAGAGAAGCAAACATTGATGTCGTAACAAGAGGAGGTGTTGCAATTGGAGCAGACCAAGATACAAACCATGAACAACTGCAGGTGTGACCAACGACACAAAAGAAAGTACCACTCAACGTCCAGAAAGAAAAGGACGTATTCTTGGACGTGCAACCGACATTTGTCGGAAAGAATAAAGTGAAAACGTCTGGAAGGCCGATAGTGAAAATGCCTGAGAAATTTGACCAGATATTATGAAAGCAATCAACGGGAAAGGTTAGTAAACTTAAAGAGTTTTTCAAAAGTTTCTTATTGCTAATCCGCGATAAAGATGTTGTCATAGAATTGACAGCACTAATAGAAGAAATTCAAGAAGGGAGTCGACCAACAAGAAGAGTCAACAATGTGGGAAAAAGTTCAAAGACTGGTCGCAAATTGTGAATGACCTCCCAAATAGGAGACTATTATATGGATTATATCATTTTAGATCTAGGCTCTGATGTTAATATCTTGACAAGACAGACATGAGAAATCATGGGAAAACTGGGACTAGACTGGTCTCCCATTCAGCTCAGGCTAACAAACCAATCGAAGGCCTTACCTATTGGTCGACTGAATCAAGTACCTGTTGAGGTAGAGGGCCTGAGAACATATGCAGATTTTGAAGTGATCGACATTGTCGATGATACAAACCCCTATCCTGCACTTTTGGGGATCGATTGGGCAATAAAAAACTAGACCATCATAAAATTCAAGGGAGGAATATTATCATTTGAAGATTCAGAGATAAGAGTGGTCCCGGTAATTGATCCGTTGGAGGGACAGAGATATGTTGAGAAAATGCACAGTGAAGGACAAGGCGATTACCAGGATCAAATATATAACGTCGTGTCTTCGAGAAATGACTATATCAATCCAACAACTGATGGAAAGCTGAGTTGGAGGAGTGTTAGCTCATGTACATCTGATTCGGGTGAAGCAATATAAAATTGGTAGAATCAGATGCATGACGTATCTATGAGAAGAAGCGTAAGAATTAATCAATCTGTGCAAAGCGTAGGAGCTGAGGCAATTGATACACCTACATAAGAAGGTTACCTAACCTTGCATATTTTCTAATAGAATTTGAAGCAAAATTTATAGAATCACAACGATTGTCTGCCTTGGACTTTGTGCTGAAAGCTACGCCTGCTAGATGGTGGGGTACACATAAACAATCTATCTCTGAATGGTTGCAATGTAGAAGATTGCTAGAGATCAGATTTGGAGAAAAAATCAGTTATAATACTCAAAAATAAACAGGATTGATAGATCCTATCGAACATATTGAGTATTGTCATGCAACATGGAAAGCATATCCACAACAAGAATGGGTTCATCACTTTGTACATACGCTGGATATGATATTAAGAAATCGGTATACATCAGTAGAGCTGCGACGAGGAACTCTTGATTGAGAAGAGTTAGCTACCAGTTTTACACATACATTTGAGTTTGCAGATGACCATCCTTTGATTGATATTGCATTGCAAGTAATGAAGACAAAGATATTTGAAGAAATCCATGTTGCAGCGATGAAATTCCACCAATGCAGCATGACAATCCACCATTGGATGGAATGTTACGATGTGAGGGGAGAACTAGATGACGATGAACCACTCAATGTAAACATACTCGAGTACGAAGGTATGCACGCAGTGAAGGGACTTGGTTGTTCTAGTGAACAAAACTGAGTCCACTCAAAATCAAGAAAGTTAATATTGGCTCGACAGAAAATCCAAAGTTCGCCAATATTGGAGATCATTGGGATGATGAGATTGTAGGAAAGATCACTGATTTATTGCATGAGTTTCAGGATCTGTTCCCTACCAATTTTTCAGAGATAAAGGGGGTAGTTGGAGATCTGGGAGAAATGAAAATACCCTTGAGGCCCGACGCAAAACCAGTCAAGCAACGACCGTATGAACTGAATTCACGCTATAAAGAAAAGGTGAAGATTGAGCTGGATTGTATGCTAGACGCAGGTATTATAGAGACTGTCGAGGAGTCAAAATGGATCATGCTGATAGTAGTACAAGACAAAAAGGCTACAAGAGAAGTAATAATTTGTGTCGACTTGAGGAACTGAATGATGCTTGCTTACATGACCCATTTTTTACTCCATTTACAGATAAAGTGCTAGAGAGTGTCGAAGGTCAAGAAATGTACTCGATCACTTATGGATTTTCTAGTTACCATCGTATCAGAATCACGAAGGAAGAATGAGACAAGACTACCTTTACGATGAAGTGGGGATGTTTCCAATATAAGGTAATGCCCTTTGGACTTAAGAATGCTCCTGTGATTTTTTCCATAATAGTAGTTGTCGCTTTTAAAGACTTCATTCACAAATTTCTTGAAGTCTACTTCGATGATTGGATGGTCTTTGGGATCATAAAATACCATATTGAGAGCCTTATAATGATGCTGGAACGATGTCGCCAGTATCAAATTTCTTTAAACTTGACGAAATGTATCTTTTGCGCCCCATTGGGAGTCTTGTTGGGCCATGTGGTCTATTGCGATGGAATTTTGGTCGACCCGGCTAAAATTGTGATCATTCTCAACCTACCACCATCTAATACAATCAAGCAGTTAAGAGCAACACTAGGACACACTGGATACTATAGAAAATTTATTAAGGGATATGCAAAGGTGACTGCACCGATGGAAAAATTGTTGAAAAAAAGATGGCAAGTTCCATTGTATGGAGAGCTGCCTAGAGAGTCTGGATACATTGAAGAATAGGATGGCTACAACGCCCATACTTGTATTTCCAAACTGGAAAAAGGAATTCCATGTTCATGTTGACGCGTCATCTGCCGTGCTTGGTGTGGTACTAACGCAACTAGGAGAAGGGTCGATTGACCATCGTATTGCCTTTGCTAGAAGGAAGTTGTCAACTACAAAAAATAATTATACCACGACAGAAAGAGAAGGGTTAGTGATGGTATATCACTGGTATATGCTCTGCAAAAGTTGAGACAATACTTATTGGGAGTACATTTCAAGATGTACACAAAACATTCCGCATTGAAATACTTGGTCAATAATCTAGTGTCGGGGGGGAAGATCTGTTGGTGGCTTCTTCTCTTTCAAGAATTTGATTTTCAAGTAATTATTAAACCCGATCGATTAAATTTGGGACCATACTGTCTTTCAAGGATTGAAAGTGGTGAAGAACACAGTAATCTGGAGGATGATCTCCCTGATGCACAATTGTTTGCGATAACCATGTTTTATGATCACTATAGAGATATCATACAATTTTTTAGTATGGGTTATGCGTTAGTTGAATTCACCACTACGGAGAAGAAGCAGTTGGTTTTGCGAGCTACGGATTTCCAGTTGATAGCTGGACAATTGTATACGATGGGTCCCGATGAGATTCTTTGTCTCTGTGTCTTGGAACACAAGCGACTGATGATATTAAATGAGGCGCATGCTGGTGTTAACAACAATGATTGAATATTTTATGATAAAATCAGACCTGATTGCAGGCTTGATTGTAGACCTATGACAATCTGACATGTCAGGGCTAAAAATAGCCACCAAGAGGGCACACTTGGGGGTTGGTAGCAACAATTCAAATTTGGAGGAAGATTGAGGGATGAGGAGAAGGACTGGTGTCATGGGGGTTACTAAACATTAAGGATGAGTTGGAGAAATCCTATGGGGGGGGATTAGACCTTGGAGGACCTTAGGAGAGTTATAAAAATATGTCATGAGGAATGAGAATGGACTTTTATCATTTGAGAATTTTCCTTTAGCATTTTGGAAAGCACGAGCTTGTCCATTGAACAGTGAGTGCTCACTTGCCCTGCTAGTGAGCCAATTTTGAGAGGGTTCGATTCTCATCCAAATTAGATGTTGGAGAGGAGGCCACCCTGAACTCTCATTTGGATATTAATGGATTTTTTTTACTGCATATAGGAGGCTGCTACAGTTCGTGATCCATCTCTCCTCCCATTCTCTTATTCCCTACTTGATTATTCCAATGTTTCCGTATGTTGACGCACTAGTGTGAATTATGCTTGCGCCTTGTTGAGTCTAGTTGATGCCCAAGCATGGGAGAATAATTTATGTCTTTGTAATATGTCTCCCATACTCTCTGTAAGTCGAAATCAGAAGAAATACACATGCAAAAATGTCCACATTTCCAAGTTATGGTTTGACTAGTTTCCATGTATTGGTTTCCATTTCAAAGGAGTTGTGAATCTGATTTGTGTTGAGGAGTTGCTTTGATGTTATATGATTTTGAGTGGGCTATTGATATTCTGTTAATGGTATACATTCCTTATGCTCTGTTCAGA